>JAVXUP010002281.1:0-27500 GCA_033070095.1 Escallonia herrerae
TCTCCCCTCCCTCCCCCAATTTTTTATCAGACGTTTTTCCTTTGTTGCTTTTGTGAAGCTGCTAAACCTTCACACGTGCTACTTTGGATGTTGTTCAACTCCTTTCACTGAAGTTGATAGTGTTCTCTATGAATTTTAGTGCTTTTCGGTTTTCGAGGTTTTAGGCATTATTTGAAGCATGAACTAGTTCTGCATTTGTTTTTGCAAGTTGTCATCAAACTTACAATTTCTTTGTTGGTCACAGTTAAAAACATTGAGCATGAGCTTGATCCTGAGACGGAAGATTGTTATGTTGCTATGGAGGCTTTGTCAGAGGTGTGCTAAGTTTTTATCTTTGTTGCAAGTTTGATGGGACAAAGCAATATCACTTACAAACTTACTTTACTGTTCTTTCTCCCTTTATTTGCAGGTCTTAGATTCTGTACAACCTCTTATTGTCTATTTTCCAGATTCTTCTCTATGGTTGTCAAGGGCAGTTTCCAAGTCGAACCGCAAAGAATTTGTGAGTAAGGTGCAGGACATGTTTGACCACTTATCAGGACCAGTTGTTTTGATATGTGGACAGAACAGTGTTGAAACAGGGTCAAAGGAGAAAGAGAAATTCGTAAGCTCATTAATATCACATATATATGTGCTTTTCATCTTTCTGTCTCTATGTGATCTTAGCTTCTTCTGCAATTTTTATCATCTCTTTGGGTAACATACTATGCTTTTCTGCCTGCAGACAATGATACTTCCAAATTTGGGGCGCATTGCTAAGTTGGTAATTGCATCTTACTGTTATATCTCAATTGCTTCATTGGCTTGCTAAAGAGTGTCTTGTACATTTTTGAGGTAGTTCATATTTTAAAGTCTTAAGCTATCTGTGATGCATGTTGAGGCATCAATAATACTCTAATCTGTTGTGCACTTTTTCGTGACATAACTTCTATGGTGTCTTTATACTAGAGACATGTGCTGGCTGCTGACCGATGGGCTGTAGTGATGGAAGTTTTTTTAACATGCTGTGATAATCTAAACATATGCCAGCAGTGCGTTTGACAATTTGAATTTTTTAGACAATCGGTGTAGGAGAGGTGCAAAGAAACGATCTACTATCTGTTAACTCTTTGTATCAATTTTTGATTCAGAACAATATGCCAATAAACTGAAACGTACGTGATTTGCTTTTCTGATAATGTATTCACGTGGCTGTAGTGTGGAATATGTATCTGAAATCCTGTAGCGTTTATAGCGGAGAACACGTGAATTATGCTTGGACTTTCTGGTGATATGTTCCTGGAATTTTAGAAAACTTGTGTCGGGTGTTTTTCATAGCAACTCAAGTGTTTCAATTATTAGGTTTGAAGTTAAGATAGAGAATTTCTTTGGGCATTCTACTCTGCTTTCTGTAAGACGTGACTGTTCTAAAGGTATGCCTAGTTGGCACAAGCTTTGGGACTTCTAAATTTGCTTGAGGTTAAGAAGGGAAGGGGGCAAGTATAATGAGGTTTTGTAATCATCTATGGAGACTTGCTAATTGGTGAGGTGAGGGAGATGGGAGGCAGAGACTCGAACCATAAAGCCTGTGTGTACCTTTTTTGCAATTAATATTGTGTTGCTCTCTATCTTCTGAAGCTGCCATTTTCTGGCTTATGAAATACCTTAATTCAACTCTTTATTTTGACTTATTCTTACTTCAATTGGTATGCATTTTTTTCTCAGCCTCTCTCATTAAAGCGACTTACAGAGGGACTACAAGCATCAAAAAGACCGGACGATAGTGAAATTTATAAGCTATTCACCAATATTATGTGTTTATATCCCCCAAAGGTAAGTTGTCAGAACATGAACAGAATTTTCAGATGTTTTGTTGGGAATGTCTTGTTTTACTTTGCACTGCGTTTTGGTTTTATTTTTTTGGCTGTTGTAAAAAGCTTGAAGTTGTCAGGAAGGAATAAATTGTCAACCTTCTTTCCATTTTAACCAATCTTTCTGTTTGCAGGAGGAAGATATCCTTAGGATATTCAATAAACAGATAGAAGAGGATAGAAGAATTGTAATATCTAGAAGCAATATAAATGAGCTACATAAGGTATCAATTGTGAATTTGTTTAGTCGAAGTTGTCAATAGGTAATGTTACTCTCTTAATGCTAATCGTTTTATCTAAGGGAATCATTTCTGTACCAAATTTGGACTTCAGGTTCTTGAGGAAAATGAGCTGTCATGCATGGACCTGTTGCATGTCAATACTGATGGCATAATATTGACAAAGCAGAGTAAGGGCTCAATTTGGCCATGTACTTATTGAGTGCTTTTTTAGTTAATGGACCCTTATACACGTTGGTATTGGCCTTCAAGTTCTATAGGTTCTTTCAGAAACGATGACTGTGTACCAGTTTCTGGGGTTTACTTTTGCTTTTTGTTTCTGGTGGTCTGATATATAGGACAAGGAAAAGTGAGGTGGTAATTGAATCTATTAGAAATTCAGTGTCCTTCCCGACCCCCGGCTAATTTCATTACCTCATATATCTTACTGATAGCCAGTCAAGGTACATGCGGTTCGAAGCACCTCCCAATCCCGAGTCTCAATTCTCATTCCACTCCTCTGTTGTACAGTCGGGTTTTATCTCGTAAGTGGTTGTTACCAATTTTTATTTCTTTTTTATTAAATGAGTGTTTTACCGTGGTCAAATGGGAACTACTTTTCTGGTGCTCTGCTTCAAGAAAAAGTTAGTATCTATTGGGTGCTCTGCTTATACGAAAAGGTAACTTAGCATCTCATCAGATGATGTCCTCTGCAATGAAGCACGGGTGTGGCATTTTGGGTGAAGCACTAGCAGCGGGTGCAAGTCGGGTGCACATGGGTGTGTGTCCATCTTTATTCATGTAACTAGTTTTCTGAATTTGTGGTGTGGCTGGGACACAGCAGCCATTTGGCAGAGATGCGCCCCGGTTACTTGAGGGTCAAAGTCGAATCTTGAAAGATTTTCTCCGGGGTGATAATAGAATCCAAAAAATTGCAAACTTTTGCTTTCTTTGACACAGAGGAGACTGGAGTGAGAGAAAGACATAGAAGAAGAAGAAGTCACTGGTGACCCCAGGTAGCAGCGGTATGGGGCGACCAAAGTTACGCCGGTGGCAAGCTGTGTCCAGCAGTGATTTCCGAAAAGTATGATATCAGATAAGAAGACGGACACACCATGTTATTAATGTGGGTTTGAGGTCTTCAATGCATCAATGTTTCTATGTTGTTGACAGCTACATTCGACCAATCATTTCACTTTGCTATCTTACTCAAGTACCCACTTATTAACTTTTTTACTTAAACTAGCTCCAGTACTTCAAAGAAATAACACTAATATCCCATTCAAACTTTTATTCAGCTACTATACAAGTTCCATATGTACGAAACAGCCCATTAAACTTAACAAACTTTCTCACTAATATGGTTGGAAATACTAATGTTTTTCTCTTACATACTATACGTTCTACAATTTTTTCTCTATCTCTCTGCACCTGTATCCTGTAAATTTAGAAAATGACTTACTTGCCTAGCCACACCAGTGTCATATCCGCACCAGCACGAGGGTCCATGCTTCGTAGGTCCTCTGACATGTATCACTTATGGCGATTGTAACTGCCATGATTGCCTGAATAATACTTGTGTAGGGTTCATTTATAAAGAGGAGTGTAGAATGTATGCTAAGTTGCAACTTGGAAGGAGATTAAAGACCAACTAGATGGTACAAGTATTAGTATTACGTGGTTTCTTGCTGGGGCTTCTTGGTCTTGATGTTTATCTTTAGCTTGTACAACGCATGCATATCTTTCGATGGAGAGGAAGTGTAAATCAGAAGTTCCAAGAAACAATGGTCTAAGAAGAGGAAGACTAGCTCCTCGACTTGACTTACATGCTTTTTCTTTCCCTTCCAGTTTCGAAAGGTCTCGCTCGTACTTGGTGGTGAATATTTTGAATGTTGCAATAGACTGTTTGAGATGTATATTGAATTCAAGTCTAACGTGCTTAAGTTTATAATTTTACCTTTCATCCAAATCATGCCTGTTAATGCCTACAACACCATTAATTTGGTTTGGTGCAGAAGCTGAGAAAGTTGTTGGCTGGGCCAAAAACAATTACCTATCATCTTGTCTCCTTCCTCTGATAAAGGGGGAAAGATTGTTCATGCCTTGCGGAAGGTAGTAACTTAAGTGCTTATATGTATTTGAGTGCAAACTTGTTATGTATCATCTCCAAGCTGATTTTCTGTCCAAATTCCGAAGCCTTGAAATTGCCATTGCAAGATTAAAGGAGCAAGAAGCATTATCTAAGAAGCCTTCACAGAATTTGAAGGTCCTTGTCTTCACTTGATATGATATTAAAATGCTATTGATAGATGTGGTTTTTCTCCTTTCGTCTTTTTCTGTCTTTACACCTCTGTTGGATCTCCATTCAAATTGGTTGGTGCTTGAAGTCCAACATTGGTGCCCCAAGTAGCTAGCTGCTTGGAAGAACCTGCCTTCAAAGAAAGTACAGTGCATATTACGCGGGACAAAAGGCAAAGACCTAGTGTCTGCAATATTTGTATGATAACTAACTTTTTTATTCAAAAGGCGCTAAGTACGCAGGTGCTCGTCATGTACATGTTATTTATAATAGTTTAACATATCATGTTCAGATGTCCTTCAAATAGAAGTTGTGGGGGACCCATGCAAAACTCATATAGCCAAAAGAAATTAAGCTGAGTTTCCTTCAGCCCGTCAGTGAACTCTTTGAAAAGCTTTCCTAGCTGATGGTAGGGAGCTTGCTCATATGAACAATCCTTTTACGAGAACTCTGGCGCTTGGATATGTTACTAACTGACCTTGTTATGTGCAGAAGAGACAGAAAATGTTCCACTGTACTATGTAAAGATGAGTGAAACATACTTCTTGTTAGATCACACCTTTAACACCAGCTTAAATGAGCTATCTATTTAGTAAGCTGTCCTCCATTAAGGTTTCTCTCCTTGCTACTTTCCCAAGGAAATTTCCTCGGGTAAAACTTCTCACATAGCATTATTGTGAAGAACAATTTTGACCCTTCCTTATCCAACTTTTTTTCAAGACAAGTGTCATTATAGTGTGCCCAAAAGAGACGCAAACAACATTCACACAAAAGGCACCTTATCAATTGATTAATTATCAAGTATGGTTCTCTCTCAAATGGCTAGGCGTCACCATTTTGTACTATTCATGTATGGTAGTTCCTTTCTTGCAATTTACAGTGTTCTTCGTTTGATCTTGCGCTAAGAGGCTAAGAAATATACAATTGATAGCTTAATCATGCGTATTATTTGAACTATGACAGAATCTGGCTAAGGATGAGTACGAGACCAACTTTGTTTCTGCAGTGGTTCCTCCCGGTGAAATTGGTGTCAAGTTTGATGATATTGGTGCTCTTGAAGATGTAAAGACGGCGTTAAATGAACTTGTGATCCTCCCAATGAGGAGACCAGAGCTTTTCACTCGTGGAAATTTATTGAGGGTATGCTCTTGGTTTCCTTATGTGCAAAATTTCACGAACTCTCAGCAAACAACTAACTATTTGAGGGATTTGGTCAGCCTTGCAAAGGGATATTGCTTTTCGGACCTCCTGGGACAGGGAAAACCCTTCTTGCTAAGGCACTTGCGACAGAAGCAGGGGCAAATTTCATCAGCATAACTGGTTCTTCACTTACATCAAAGGTATGGTTTTTGTTGGTTTATATGATTCCAATACTGTTTCATGATAGTGATGATGTGTTTCATTCAGCCCAAGGCCATGGTTATAATTACCATGTCTTTAAATAAGTCACAGAAAAAGTAAATGTAAACATGACTCTAATCCTCTATGGTCATGGAACTGTAACTGGCAGATCACTGGTACTGAATATAGCACCAAAACTTTGAGTTGTCAATGCATCCCAATCCCACATACAAGCCTCTTCGTTGCATCATGTTTTTCAACCTGCACACTTTCAGGGGCGGTTGGACATGATGTGAAAATTTTAGATGGCTAATTGACATTGGGTTTTGTTTGGAAGCAATCTGGTAGTGACCAAATGAGATGATCTCCAGTGAGATCTAGGTCATGGCAGAGATGGATGGAGGCGTTGGAGAAGGGAGGAGGTCCCCGGGGGGGGGGGGGGGGGCTTCAAGTGTCTTCTTGTTATTCCACTTCCCCTGTTGCAGAAATTGACAAATTGGAAACCCCTTATAACCTTCAGGTAGTCGTGCTTAAATTGAGATCCTGTAGGATTTAGGGACAATAATTGAAAACCTTGTGGCGTTACTTGCAATAATCTATGAAGATTGTGGTCTGGAGAAATGAGGACGACATGGATTGCACCAAGTATTTATAGGATGCAGATATATATGCTTCTTTTAGCAAATATCCTTTTTTTTTCTTCCCAAGTTATGGGCACTGCTGTGGAGGTTTACAGCAACAAACAATCATATTATAAGACGAAGAAATCCGAACATTATTCATTCGATAAGCTAGACAAGCCACCTTCCTCGTATAAAATATCTCTGCAGTCCGTCTAAAGCTAGATCCCATCACAACTTTCATTGTTGCAATTTCTTTCAGATATGGGCTCTTGATGGATCTGCCATAGTTCTCGAATTAAGAGACATTGTATAAAGATGTCAATTGCTGTGTACTGTGGATATCTTAACGCGATTATAACTCTTAAGATACATTTTAATCCTTCGATTATAAACCTAATCATGTGAAATCAAGTGTGCCAGCTTACAGTGTAAACCTACTCTAATGACATTGATTGCATTAGCCTATTGCTTGAAAGACCAATCGTTTCCAATTTTAATAACTACAGAGGATACAACTTTTGAAAGTGTAAAAGAAGATTTGTGGTGTGTTTTTCTTGTATAGCATCATGTGCGGTACGATGCATGCAACTCATATCAGTTCCTATCCTTTTTTCTCCATAGCATGTTTGATCAAATTGCCCACATGGAATCTGCACTGTTGATATACGCCAGGCGCGTAGTGGGATGTGATAAAAACACGGCTTACAGTGAACAGTATCACCTTTGCCTTGTTCTCTGACAGATTTCTTTTGTTTGTTCCCATGTAATAGGTTGAGATATTTCCTTCTCTTTCTGTTTTTTCATTTTTCCTATATCTCTTGGGGTGCGGCGGGGTGTTGGTTGTGTTGTGAAGAGTTGGGGTTGTATTTGTTGCGTCCTTGCATCCTGATATTTTGCAGCAGATTTTTATTTCTGTCTGATTTCATCTTTTGCAGTGGTTGTGGTGGGTGAAGAGTTGAGGGTTGTTAATGTTGCTTCCTTGCATCCTGATATTTCGCAGTAGATACTATTACTTTTAGCGTTGAACTAGACTTTTTTTTTATATTTTAATTTCTTCTTTAAATGCAGTGGTTTGGAGATGCTGAAAAGCTTACAAAGGCTCTGTTCTCATTTGCCAGCAAGTTGGCCCCAGTGATTATTTTTGTTGACGAGGTCAGACTTCTGTCCGTATCCAGAAATGTTGATCAGTATTGGCTTGTTTGTCATTTGATATGCTCTTTTAATATAGTTTTGAGGTGTTTCTGATACTTTTAGATTGTCAAGATAATGTCAGTATGGATGAAGACCATTTTTTTACTAGTCAAAGCTTATACCGATACTGGAGTCTAGAACATTATACTTGGAATCTAATGTGAAAGGCATTGGTGATATCGTTCACATGTTTTCAATTTCGTTGGCCCGCTCTAATAATGTATCCTAATTATGAGTTTGATCATCAAGAGAAAAATATTTAAGCAAGCAAATGTATATTCATGCTTCCTATGTCTTTGAATGCCACTGTTAAAGCATGCTCAATGTAGTATCTAACTTTTGATACTCTAGGTGCCTTCAATTTCTGCATAGATGTAGATATTGTGTTATTGTGTTACGGACTTTTATGCCTGTTGGTCCTTCAAATGTTTCTTTAAGTTGCCTGTTTTTTCAATTTGTTTCTCTGTTTTGTACAGGTTGACAGCTTGCTTGGTGCTCGCGGTGGTTCTTTTGAGCACGAGGCAACTAGAAGAATGCGAAACGAATTCATGGCAGCCTGGGATGGCTTGAGATCAAGAGATAGCCAGAGAATTATCATCCTTGGTGCCACGAATAGACCATTTGACCTTGATGATGCGGTCATTCGCCGCTTACCAAGAAGGTGAATTTGTATTAATTGGGTGCTTTACATACACGACTTCCCTTTAGACTTGAAATTTCGCGTGAGTCAAATTTCTTAGTATTTGTTGTGTTTTCTGAAACATTTTTGTCTTATTCTTGCATGTGAATTACACTTGTTCTGGCTACACATATAACTGGTTCGTATTGTTGCAAATAGATTTAGCATTTAACTGTACCAAATACTTATATAAAATTTGGTTGGTAATAGGATTTACGTAGACCTACCAGATGCCGAAAATCGTATGAAGATCCTTAAAATAATTCTTGATCGGGAGAATTTAGAACCTGGGTTTCAACTAAAAAGTCTTGCGAATGCAACTGAAGGGTACTCGGGTAGTGATTTGAAGGTAATGCACAGATTTTTGATGACTTTCTGGTTTCTTCAGTTTTGCTTCTAATATTAAACTGTTCTGCAGAACCTCTGTATTGCTGCAGCATATCGACCTGTCCAAGAACTTTTGCATGAAGAAAAGAAGGTAAATGTCTTTGTATTTTGGTCCATAGTAGTCAAACCACCTAGGAGAGGCTGCGCGGGGGCCCAAGCGCTTTAAAAGGTGGCTGGTGTTTTTTTTTTCTCCTTCACTTATTGGAGTTATAATTCTGATAAAGTGTTTTGGTAGGTTTAGCACATATGTGCTAATATCCTATAGGAAAATGAGAGGAGACAATAGAAAATAAGAAACATGTTTACAACCTTTCTGAACAAGTTTCTTATTGATTATTATGTTTTTTGGAGAGAATAAAGTTGAAAGAAGAGGGGAAACAGCTAAGGCTATGTCTGGATGGCTTTTTGATCTTTTTTTTTTTTTTTTGCTTTCATGAAATAAATGACTTTTTAGAAGAGATGAAAACACGTATGACCTTGTTAAGATTTTAAATATAGACTGTATGAAATCAGGAAAAAAGAAACTTATTTTCCAAATTATCGAAAGACCTCTATGTTGTTTGTGTACCACTTTCCACCACATTTTTCTTGTATTTGGTACGGAACGAAACAAGAAGGGACAACACTAGAAAAACTGGGAAATAGTTTTTTCCGAAGAGTAATTTAAGTTTCCAATTTGAAAATGGTAGACATAAAAAGTGGAGACAGCAAAAGCACTATGCAAACATACTATAGAAGTTGCTTCATCTTCCAATATTTTTGTTTGTTGTCATCTTTTATACTAGCCGATCTCAAGTCCAGAATAAGGTGGGTTACGATAGGTTGACTGGTGTAAGGCATAGTCACAATCCATGAACATGAAGGACTAAACACACTCTTGAAATGCAACTTCTAAAACTAGGACGAGGTGCCTTGAGGAAGTAGTACGGACTGCAACAAGTACCTAAGAAAGATATCTTTTGGTATGCAGAATTAATAATGTACAAGGAGGGAGATCTTAAACATGGATGTTGCCCTTAGGATAAGAACAGGTTGGCTACAGTGGAGGTTGCTTTGGGATGTGGTGCGATCGCAGTATGTCTCAAGTCGAAGTTGAGAGGAAGATTTTATAGGACTATTGTTGTATGGCTCAGACTGTTGGGCAGCTGAAAAGCACCATAAGCATAAGATGAGTGAAGCTGAAATGCAAATGCTTAGGTGGATGTGCAACCACAGGAGTGGTGGTAAAACAAGAAATGCAAAATCTGCAACAAGGTGGGGCTGGCTCCCATCGAGGAAAAGGTGAGGGAACATTGCTTGGGATGGTTTGGTCATGTCCAACTTAGGCCTTTAGATGCTTCTTAAAGAAGATGTGGTTTGTGCCAAGTTGATGGGGTTAGAGGAGGTAGGGGTAGACCAAGTATTAAACTCGGTGAGGTAGTGATACAACACTTGATTGCTAGGAATTGAGAGGACACGTGCTTCAAATGGGGAATGGAAGAAATTGTTGCATTTAGCCGACCCCGACTAGTTTGGGACAAGAGCTTAGATGACGATGATGGTGATTAAAGTTTAATATCATTGTTCTCTCTCAAGTCTTCCCTTGCTATTGCTTTTCTTGTAGGGTGCTATGTACTTATTTTCTCAATAATACTACAGTTTCTAAGACAATTTTGGCAGAAGAATATGCTAGTAGTTTTGGACTCTTAATGGCAGCTCTGCACAAGTGATGCTTCGTTATCTGAAAACTGATAACTGGATTTTTTGTTACACCAAATATATATGATCATATTGTCTCCCCATCACAATATATGAGACCTTATATATCCACTCCCTGGTATGCTTTTCCACCCCTTTTTGAGGGACAGTCGTTAACTACTTAGCAAAAAATAAGGGGGTGGAATAGCATAGTTAGGGGTGGATCTCTCCTTATATCTATTTATACGCATATATTCTTTCTCGCATAAATATGCTACGAAGCACAGATATGGGGGTAATTTGTAATTTTAATATGGTCACCTGTTTTCCAGGAAAGCAACATTGATGTGGCTCCAGTACAAAGACCACTCAATTTCGATGATTTCATCCAATCCAAAGCCAAGGTATGTTATATCAGCTTCTTTGTAAGATTAATAGAACTGTTTCATACATAGATATTGGTTCACTACGCTTAGTTTTCAGGGAATTTTTTCTGCTCTCCCTTTAAACGCTGTATCTTACGTCTTAGTATGATGTGTAGGTTGGTCCATCCGTTGCTTATGATGCTACAAGCATGAACGAGCTGAGGAAATGGAATGAGCAATATGGGGAGGGTGGAAGCAGAAAAAAGTCGCCATTCGGCTTTTAAAATTACAGCAACTGACATCTCCGGTTACAGCACGACGCAGTGGGGCCCATGGCACAACTCACCCCACCAATAGGCATTTGTCGAAATTTTTTCCTGCGTCACCGTTGTTGGAGAAAAAATCCATTTTTGCCCGCATTGTAATTGAGGAAAAGCTTAGAAGCTGTGAATCTCCATTTTCTTTCAATTTTTTTTTTCATGTGATAGATTAGCCTGAGCGTATAGAATCTTGTAATCTAGTGATCCCTAGTGAGAAATGTATATTGACAGCGCTAACGTAGGGTCTGTTTGACACAACTTTTTTTTTTTTTCAGTGGTTAGTTTTTAAAGAGCAGCTTAATTTTTTTTTTTTTTACAAAAACATGTAGGTGTTTGATAATTTTTTTTTTTAGTAGTGTTTGGTAACCCTTTTTATTTTGACTTTTTTTTTGTGGTGGTTTGCAGTGGTGGTGGCCGGCAGGCGGTGGTGGTTGCAGTGCCGGCAGTGGCCGGAGGTGGCCGCTCGGTGGTGGCTGTTGGTGGTTGCTAATTTTATTTTATTTTTACAAAAACATGTGGGTGTTTGATAACCTTATTTTTTTAGTTTTTTTTTTTTTGGTGTTTGGTAACCCTTTTTATTTTGACTTTTTTTTTTGTGGTGGTTTGCGGTGGTGGTGGCCGGCGGCGGTGGTGGCGGCTGTCGCCGGCAGTGGCTGCCGGCGGTGGTGGTCGGAGGTGGCCGCCCGGTGGTGGTTGCCGGCGGCCGGAGGTGGCTGTCGGTGGTTGCTGTCTGGCGGCAGTGGGTGGTGGTGGCTGCCGGTGGCCGGAGGTGGCTGTCCGTGGTGGCTGCCGGAGGTGGTTGTCAGTGGTTGCTGTCTGGCAGCAGTGGGCGCTGGTGGCCATCGCCACCGTTGCCCGGTGGTGGTTGCCGGCGGCCAGAGGTGGCTATCAGTAGCTGCCGGCGGTGGGTGTGTTGTGGTAGAGGTCTAAAAAAAAATTTAAAGTGAAAAAGAAAGTTTTTTCCTTTTTTTTTTACTCTACAATTTAAAAAGTGGGTTTTTAAATTGGAATTAAAAAAAGAGTTATCAAACACTTTATTTTTTTTCAATTTTTAAAATTGAAAAAAAAAGAGCAAAAAAAAAAAAAATGTCAAACGGCCGTAGTCCCTGCCGGTATTCACTGTTACTGTGGACCTTCTTTAGAAAAATGGCTGCCGATAAAAGTACTCATTTGTATGTTTCGGTAGGACCTCAGCATGGAAGTGGACTCCAAACACCTAGGCTTCGTTTGACAAAATTTTTTGGTTTTCAGCTTTTAAAGAGCAGCTCTTTTTTTTTTTTATAAAAACAAGTGGGTGTTTGATAACCCCATTTTTTTTGAGGTTTTTTTTTTGGTGGCCGGATTTTGACTGCCGGTGGTTTGCGGCGGTGGTGGGGCGGCGGTGGTCGACGGTGGTGGTGGTGGTGACCGACGGCCGGAGGTGGCTGCCGGCAGTCACCGGCGGTGGTGGCCGGCGGCCGGAGGTCTCCGGCGGTGGTCTCCGGCGGTGGTGGCCGGCGGCCGGAGGTGGCTGCCGGCAGTCACCGGCGGTGGTGGCTGGTGGCCGGAGGTACTCTGCCGTTTAAAAACTGGTTTTTTAAATTGAAAAAAAAAATGGTTACCAAACGCTCCTTTTTTTTTTTTCAGTTTTTAAAACTGAAAAAAAAAGAGGGAAAAAAAGAGTGTCAAACGGGGCCTTAGTGTAGGCTCATTTGTTTATTTTCTTTTCTTTTTTTCCGAAAAATATCAGAAAGATATTACCAATCCAAATAAGCGTCAACATTTAGGACAGGATGACAGTCCCATCCTATAAGCACGACAAACTACAATGACGCCAAAATGCTACATGCCAAATTCTTATCCCAAGCACGCAGGCAGCATTCGCTACAAAAACCGCATAGATTACCTATATGTGTAAACATATGAATTAAGCAATTAAATTGTTTCACCATTCCTCATGTATAAAACAGCTATAGAGGGCTGCCTGGATTGCTATAACAAAAGCCAAATCCCGGCGTCCGTTCACAAGTGCGAGATATAAACATGGGTAGCTTGACTAATTTTACATGTGTTCAAAAAGATCGTGGTTATAAGCGGTGGGATATTTACGTCACCTGTCAACTGAGATAACATATTAATATCAAGCAAATAACAAGGCAAATGTAGTGCATTATGAAATAAGAGCCAAGAAAGTGTGTGCAAAATAGCTGAAGCATGGTATCAACAACATAAAGAGATCGCATGAAAGACCCAATTAGAACATATGTATCTGTGTAAACAATCGTTGCAAATCCTGATTGTTGGGTTCGGCTGCTGAACATCTAAGTTTCATAACGATAAATCGTTTTGTAGGCATCGGATCACATGTGCAATGAGTTTAAAGATGCAAAAAAAGAAAAAAAAAAACACCCGGCGTGATTTCATCAAAGATTGCTTACGAGATATTTGCTGAGTATGAATATTAGCAAAGCTTGATGTAAGAGAAATATCCTGAACCAAATCCTGGATTCGATATAAGATGGCAGAAGGAGTAAAGAGTGCCTCGAAAGATGACATTGTTCCTACCTTCCAGATAGACCACAACGCAACCGCAATCCATAAAAACCCTGGAGCAAATTGCCTTGCCTAGTCCATGGCTTGGCCAGCCAGCCAATGTCGTGTACCCAATCAGGAGCTCTCAAGTGCGGAATGTCCTGAAAGGTGATGCCACTCGGCAATCCCAACCATGTCGCTTGAACCTCTTCATAACGTAAAAACAAATGATCAATCGACTCCGAACACATCAAGCAGACCCCTGGGATTTCGATTCTGCAAATCAAAGCATCCCCTTAATGGTAATCGATTACGTAAGAGCTGCCAAAAAAGGTCAGGATTTTGGCCGGGAATGGTAATTTCCAAAGTCTCCGGCGACGCCTGTGGATGATTGTGTGCCTGCAATATCCGGGCCTATGAAGATTCTTCCGTTGTAGCTCGTAACGCGCTCTTACCCATTAAGCAGAATGTATTGAAAAACCCCCATCCAAAGTGGTAGTCCATTCTTGTGAATCTTCCAAACCATGCCGACTTGGATAGAAAGCCAGAATGCATAGGGATAACATGCATAGAAAAAAGGTGACGAAGAATACCTGAATCCCATACGAAAGTCCACCGAACAAAAAGCTGAGACACAAAATGATAACGAATAGAAACAGGTCGATATGCAATTATTTGAGTCGGCCGATATCCAGTGATCATTCCAGATGGAAACGCATTACACATTCGTCACTACCAACTATAAGGCTTGCTTCAACAATTCTCGTCCGGTCCAAATACTACGCCAAACCCATGAAAAATTTCCCCTTCGTGGATAACTGGAAAAATAATGTAACGTGCAGCTTCGCCACGGTTGCCTAGCTGAAAGTGCCTCATTAAAAAAAAAAAAAGTGAGTTTTCCTAAAACCCAAGTCACCCATCACCTTAGGAAGACATAACACATCCCATGCAATCTAATGAAGTGAATGTCGGTCCCCTGACTCGCCCGCCAAAAAGAGCTAATATCTGGTCAGTCTGCTTATTTATTTATTTTAATCACTTGCATGACATGCAGTACTAACGATGACAAGACAGACTGGATTAAAGTACTACCTTATTAAGAAACAGACCTAGCAACAGCGCAAACGAGCCTGAATTTTTCGTACTAATTCTAAAAAAGAGTCACGTCAATCAGGCCTCCAATCCAGTTGAAGATATATTTACTTCCAATACTCAAATCGGTCTGATAGCGAAACAATCCATGAAAAAACAAGTGAAGCTCACTTGGCATATTAGGACTTAGAAATAAACTAGATCTCACCCAATTGATTTGCTGCCCGAGTCGGTACAATACTATGATGGCAAGTTTTACATCAGTATGATCTCAGCTGTGGAGATAATAAAAACAGAGAGATATCATCTGCATACATCAGATGCAAAATGGAGCGAGACTGTCTTCCACCTTTAATGCCCCTAATCAGTCTATATTCGTTGGTTCATTTGTATGAAGGTTGAATCACTGAATATGAGCGAATACTTTTGCAAAATAAAGAATATATATTTAAAGCAAAAATCTAACCTCTCCCCATCCCTTTGTTTAAAAGCCTTTACAAAAACTCAAGAAAAATTGAGAAAAACCAAATGGCTGGGAACCGTTTGATCGGTACCAACAATCAAAAGTATTGATGCCCGTCCTATAGAACTCAATATCGACTTGCACAGGTAGTTGCAACATAGGCGCCGCATGTACAGGAATTCTATTGTGCAGCCGATACTGTAGTCTTTGTCTCTGTTCAGTTATATTTCTCACCGAGCAAGTCTCCGAGCCTCCACGACAAAAAACTTTTCTCAAAAAGTCTAATGGAAAACAAAGTAATAATCGAGAACTTTTCTTGGTTGTTGACCAACATTTGCTTGTCATGCCATTTCTTTATGTGAAAACATTCATATTGTCGTTCTTTGAAGTGCCAATTTGCAAGTGTGCGATATGATAGGAGGAGAGATTTGAAAAAAATTGCTAATTTGCAAGTGTGTGATATGATAGGAGAGATTTGAAAAAATCAATCATTTTTTTTCCTTTTTTCGGGAGTAAAACTAAAAATATATACCTGACCAAGAGTTATTATCCAAAACATACAACAAAAATTAAAAATCCCAAAAGAGCAAACAAAATGGTAAGCAAACCGGATGACAACCCCATCCAACATGAGTAGATGATGAGCATAAGAAAAGCTACAGAATCAAGACACCTTAAAGAAAAGTTTAACCCAAGCAATGGACCAAATAGGAGGGAGGGGGGGGGGGGGGAGAAACAGCAGTCGGTACATTAGCGAACCATTCTGCCACATTCCTTTACCTGATCAGTCAGCGAAAGAAGCTAGTGCCTCTGAAAGTATTGTAACATGCACTCTTCCCCCCTCGGTGAAATGCATAGGCTGCAAATTTCTGCAGCTGTGCGTCAAAATAGCAGCACAGGACACAGATGGCAAAGCTCTAGCTTTCATCTGTGCCACCGAGTTAGTGAGAGAAATAAGTAGAAAATAGTATGCAAGAAATTAACTTCAAAAATCCATCCAGTGGCAAGGAGAAATGGCGGATGTTGTCGCACAAACTACATCTGCAACCAAAATGACATCAGTAATTGCTCCAAACGGTACCCAAGCCAACAACTATACAGGACCATTCCTATCCTAAAGTGAGCGCTGCAGTTTGACACCATACACAGATCGCACTGACATTGGGGAAAGAACAATTGCAGCAATCAGAGTAATGGAAGGGGGGGTAAAGCAGGGGTTAAAAATGGACAAAATTAGTGTCCATGATGTCTATACCAGGAACGTCAATCTTCAGGACTTTGCCAAAGCATGTATGAAAGTATCTAGTGGCTCAAATATTATTATTAAACAAAACTCGACCTTGGACCAAAATCTGAGAAGTAGAAAATCTTTCAGACCAAGGCATTCCGACCGCACCATATCGACTAAAGGATAACAACTATCCAAACAACATGTAACAAATCACCCCTGCGCCTAAGAAATTGGCTTATCTAACGAATTCGGAAGCGACAATCTTATAAAAGGGAAACTAGGGGAAGAAAACCACTGCTTTTCGAAAGAGCATTGCCAGATACCTGCAACACCGTGACATTCTAAGAAGAGGTGTGTTACGAAATCGCTCTAGATAAATATGTATAGAACACGATAACCAAATAAGAAAACACCAAGATTTATGAGAGAACTCAATTTCACTTTTCACAAGTCAGATTTATAACGCTCCCTCACGTGTATCTCTCAACTGTTTTCCTACTCAAAGAAGGACTTTTCTATCCTGGCCTACTCAAAGAAAGACTATCCTCTCTTTCCTACTCAAAGAAGGCCCTCTTCTATCTTGGCCTACTCAAAGAAGGACTCTCCTCTCTTGCCCTTAAACATAATACAAGATACCGTACTTATACTTGAAGGAGAAAGCAGTGATCTTCTCTCTCCAAGCAGTGATCTTCTCTCTCCAAGCAATGTGGGACATGATGTCTTATATACTAAGGGCCTAGTTGCAACCTTCCGTGAGTAACCGATGTAGGACATAAATACAAGACATATATCAACAATCTCCACCTTGGTTTGTATTAACAAACCACTCCATGAGAAAAGTGTAATATGTCTTTAATACCTTCTTTATGTACTCCACCTTACATCCCCTTTAAAGGTAGGAATGCACTCCACCTTGAACTCAGCAAGAAAGAAGATGAATCAAGTTCAAGCAATGCTTGAACTTCTCTGTCGTGATCGTCTTTGTGAGCATATCAACTGCGTAGGTCCTAGGCCCTATTTGCCATTCAACGTAGCATAGCGTCAATCCCTCATCCAACTGTAACACAGTAATCCCCTTACGTGCGTTAGCCCCATCCTTGGACACCAACGGGATCATCCATTTCTATTGGCCTTCTTTACCCACCATCATCATCACCTCGCAATATGGATTGAGCGTAGCGCTCGACTTCTCCATGAAGTCCATCCCAAGCACCACCCCAAACTCATCCATGTCGATGATGTTGAAGTCCTTCTTCCCTGTCCATCTGCAGATCCTCAAATCAACGTTCTTGATGACTCCCTTGTGCAGGCAATACCTCCCGCAATGATGACCTGCACCATAGAAGCATCCTCCTCTAGGCCCCCCATGAGCCTTGTAGTCACCAGAGTCACCCTGCTTGCCACTTCCCTCATGCTTCTTCTCCCCTTTGTAATGGCTGCGACGTCCCTCGTCCTCACTCCGCTCATCATCGGTTGCCTTGGGCGAGCCACTCTTCGACCTATCGTCTCCCCTACCTTTGGCACGTTGGTGCCTTGGAGATCTCAGCCTCTCACATTGCTTGAAGTCTCCTAACCTCTCGACAATTCATGGCAAAAGCCAAGTCGTGAGGTTCCCTTCGCTGCAACTCTGTGGCAACCCAATACTGCAACCCGTCAAAGAAGAAGCATAGTCGCTGCCTCTCGGACATCTCCGGTATTTTGAGCATCAAAGCCGAGTACTCCTTAACATACTCGCGGATGCTCCCTTCTGCCTCAGCCGTCGAAGGTTTATCATCAACGCTATCCAGATATAACTGCCTTTGTAATTCACGCTTGAACTTTTCCTACGTTTTGACATCGCACCCATCCGTATAGCGATGCCTCCACCATGAGGCAGCTGTATCCGTAAGGTACATGACTGCCATATGATCTTATCTTTCTCGTCTTCGATGTCAAGGGCTTCAAAGTATCGCTCTAAGTGCCAAAAGAAGTTATCCACCTGCCTTGCCTCTCTCGCTCCAGGGTACGATCTCAGCTCTGGCATTTTCTTTCTCCTTGGCTGCACCGCGATACACCCCTGCCTCGTAGTTCTTGTAAGTTTATTCTTATAAGCACCTAGTTCTTCTTGGAGCTCCATGACTTGTCCCTTGACGTCCTTGTGCCGTTGCACCTCCCACTTGGTGAAATGGGCGACCCTTTCCTTGATAAAGTCATCTAGCTCCTTCGCGAACACATTGACTTTCCGTTCCAGCACAGTTAATCGACTGTCTACTTCCAAGTCATCTAATCTATTGAAGATTAGCTCCACCTGACTTGCGACAGTCCACTGTACCTTCTCCTCGTCAATGTCGAGGGCTTCAAAGTACCGCTCCAAGTGCCAAAAGAAGTTATCCACCTGCCTCGCCTCTCTCGTTCCATCGTACGATCTCTGGTTATGGCATTTTCTTTTGCCTTGGCTGCACCGCGATACACCCCTGCCTCGTAGCTCTTGTAAGCTCCTTCTTACAAGCAGCTAATTCTTCTTGGAGCTCCATGACTTGTCCCTTGAGGTCCTTGTGCCGTTGCACCTCCCACTTGGTGAAATGGGTGACCCTTTCCTCGATCAAGTCATCTAGCTCCTCCGCGAACACATTGACTTTCTTCCAGCACCTAATCGACTGTCTACCTCAAGTCATCTAATCTATTAAAGATTACTCTACCTGACTTGCACAGTCCACTGTACCTTCTCCTTGTCAATGTCGAAATCTTTAAAGTCCGTTCCATGCCAAAAGAAGTTATCCACCTGCCATCTCTTTCATCGTACTATCTCGGTTCTGGCATTTTCTTTCGCCTTGGTAGCACTGCGATTTGCCTCGTAGCTCTTGTAAGTTCCTTCTTACAAGCAGCTATTCTTCTTGAAGCTCCGTGACTTGTCCCTGGAGGTCCTTGCACTCTTGCACCTCCTACTTGGTAAAATGGGCAACCCTCTCAGATCAAGTTATCTAGCTCCTCTGCGAACACATCGACTTTTCGCTGCAAGCCAATCGACTGTCTACCTCCAAGTCATCTAATCTGTTGAAGATTAGCTCCACTTGACTTGTTACAGTCCACTGCAAGTGCTCTCCAAGTGCCTAGAGCTCGCTCCTCACAGGCATGTCGCACTCTCAAATCCTTTACCATGCTCTGCCATATGCCAAAATTTGTCTTCCCATCGAATTGTCACAGGCATACTTCATTGTCGTGTTGCTACATATTTATCCTCTCAAATCGATTTCAATTTTGCCCAAAAAATAAACCTAGAAGCTCTGATACCACTTGTTACGAAATTGCTCTAGATAAATATGTATAGAACAAGATAACCAAAGAAGAAAACACAAGAAATATGAGAGAACTCAAATCCACTATGCACAAGTCAGATTTACAACGCTCCCTCACGTGTATCTCTCAACTTTTTTCCTACTCAGAGAAGGACTCTTCTATCTTGGCCTTCTCAAAGAAGGATTCTTCTTTGGGAAGGCTAGAGAAGTCTTCTCTTGGCCTACTCAAAGAAGGACTCTTCTCTCTTGACCTTCCCAAAGAAGGACTCTTCCCTCTTGTTTGCCTACTTAAAGAAGGACTCTCCTCTCGTGGCCTACTCAAAGAAGGACTCTTCTCTCTTGACCTACCCAAAGAAGGACTCTTCTCTCTTGTTTGCCTACTCAAAGAAGGACTCTCCTCTCTTGCCCTTAAAAACAGTACAAGACACCTCACTCTCCTCAACCAATGTGGGACAAGATGTCTTATATACTAAGGGCCTAGTTACAACCTTCTTTGAGTAACCGATGTAGGACATAAATACAAGACATATATCAACACTAACAGTAACTTATAGGTTGTCGCTGCTAAAAAGGTACTTGCCCTAGCACATGCCAGAGCTTAGCATCGATCGACCCATGCCAGGGGCTAAAAAATTGAGTACTTTGTATTTGAGAGGTTATATTAGTTGGAAGAGGTTAAGAATACAAGTTAGATCCAAGTACGAGTGCATGAAATAAACAAATGAAATACAAGCGCCAGTGAGCTTGCTCCCTGTGGCGAAAGACCTGCAACTAAGTAGGCAGCACTTTCGGTAACCACCGGTCCGACCAAACAAAGATTGACCTCCGACCCTTATATGTCATGGGATTCCCTGTTTTAGAATACGTTGTTCTACTAAAATACAGGGCCATATCCATGAACCATACCGACTATTTCTAACTTGAAGAAATGCTTGTTTTGTAAAATAATGCCCTTTAAGAACTTATGCCATAACGCTATATATGGCATAGACCAGATCTTCCAAGCCTGTTTAGCCAACAAGGTCTGAGTTAAACATTCTAAAATCTCGAAATCCCAATCATTCTAATTTTTTTGGAAGACATAATGTAGGCTAAGCCACCCCACTCCGTGAATCGATTTATGATTAGCCTTGCCTGACCACGTGCAAGCATTGCTTACACATGGAAATTGGGAATTTGTAACTTACATCTAAGGGGGAAGAAAGGACCCATTTTGCCTTATTCAACAATCTAAGAATGTAAACTTCAATAGTACTCGCACAACCCCACTATTGCTTAAATGTGGTACTGGTACTTAGCTTAAAAGTTAAAACTAGAACAAACAAGCAAAAGTGGATTGGGTCAAACAGCTAAGATGGCTATTGATGTCATGAGCCGAGGATATGTAGCCAAAGTTTTTGCTCAAATAGTATGGTTTAAAAATTTATTTACTTATATGTAGCAAAACTAAACTTTTTTACGGTAGTTTTTTTGTAAAACTTACTTTCAAGCCACAAGTTTCAGAAGGGGAAAGTGTGGTTTCAAACACGTTTTTTGAGAAAATGCGGTTACAAGTGAAGATTTCTCCGCTTATGAAATTTTTTTAAAATGTTTTACTTGAAAAAGTGATATGAAACCACATTATTCATGGTTCCAAGTCAAGGTTTCAAAATCATGTTTACCAAAGCTACCATACATTGATAAAATTAAAATACAAGTAACTATTAAACTATATTATTTGGGTCAAAAACTCCCTATTAGCAAGGTACCATTTTAAGTGGTTACTTTTCACGCACAAGGTCTAGCAAGCAAAACAGACAGAGAAACGTCGAAGATGCAGGGCATTTTATAACAAAATTAGGTACTTAAAAGTGAATTTTTTTAATTTGTTTTTCATAAAGTGTGCTTCTGAAGGCACTTCCTTGTATCACTTAATTTTACTTAGGGAGAGGCAAAAGTTATTAAACTGAACAGCGAAATGAATATTTTTCACCGAAAAAGAATATTTACCACGGAGATATTGTAGCCACCATCACAAACACCATCTCCATCATAAAGCCATCACCTCCACCATCGCCACCATATATCATCGTCCGTTGCTTTAACCACCAGCATCACGCCACTATCACCACATCTCCTTGCCCTGCACCACTACCGATGCTACCACAACTAAAATCACGTTGCCACCTACATCATACCACCGTTGTTGCCACCACCATGCTACTGCCACCAATTACCACCACCACCATCTCAAGGTTATCACCAATAACACCTCCATCTTAAATATAGTACTATTACCATCACGACCATGATGTTTTTTACTTGTCACTGACATCACTATGCCATCACCGCCACTAACCACCACTACAACCACCATCCTTTGACCACGACTACCATTACTCCATCACCACCACCACCACCACACCACCGAGACAAACACTACGGTTTGGAATTCAGCCAAAAGAAGATTTGAATATAAACGTGATTAAGCAATTTTGGCAACATATATATATATATATATATATATATATATATATATATATATATATATATATATATATATATATATATATATATATATATATATATATATATATATGGGGGAGGTTGGCACGAAAAACACCTAACCCCTTCTAAGAGAAGAAGCCCGGATTTCGTTATACCAATCGTCAACACCCAAACTGGGGGGTGCCAGGCAGGGCCTTATTGACGTCTGGTGTCCATCCAAAATTCTTCGTTTTCGAAAAGACGAGGGTCTCCGGTTAGACCGCGTACTCCATTTTTAGAAAAAAGTTTCTATGAGATTTTCTTTAATATGAGCTAAGGTATCTTCAATTTGTATTATTTTTTGTTCTAAATATTCTAATCGTCTATTAACATTCTTATCGTAATAAGTGTTATCTTATGTTGATTTAGACGTATTTGTTTTACTAATGTCTAAATTGTATTTTTGTTTTAGGCATTTAGTGCATGCTTCTTTATAGCATAAATTGTATTTGCATCTTACTTTAATGGCGGGATACCATTTATAGATATAACATGTATTGGTGTCTAAACCTTTTCCTAATTCCCCTTGATGTTGACAATTGTCTTCTGTGTTTAAGTTTTGTTCTGAGGGTTTAAACATAAAATTATAGATATTAGATTGTTTTAAGGAGTTTATAAACATGTCTATTTGATCAGTAGTTTCGACGGGAAGCACTTCTTCCTCATCATTGCTACTTAAAGAACAAATGTCTTCTGCGTATTCTTCTATAGATTTGATACTATAAATACTTTCAGTATCACTTAACGTTTCATCTACTTCTAGTAAATCTTCATTTGTATTATTAACTATCATAGATTTGAAATTATTATTATTTTGTCTTCTAGGACAACTAGAACTTAAATGATCAGGTTCTCTGCATGAATAGCATGTAATTTTATTTTTATAGATGCGTCTATTGTCATATTTTCTAACATGTCTTGGATTTAAAAAAGGTTTTCTAGCTCTACTTTTTCGTAGAAAATACGTCTTTCTAGGTTGTTTTGGCCTTCTCAAAGGCTTTCTAGTATATTTAGGTCTAGATTCTTCTTGACCATAGTGTTGAGGTGTATATATTTCTTTACAAAAGCTTGTTTCATTTTTAAGTTGTCTAGCAATTTGTATATTAGTACACTTTGAAACTAAAATTTCTATTACTTGTTCAAAGACACTTCCTAAGGAATAGGCTGGTCTTTGATTCGGGTTTTCGTAAACCTTTTTAATTGTTTCATTAATTTCTCGTCCTAAAGCTCCTGGTAATTTATATAGAAATTTGTCTATAACATTTGAGTTGTATATGTTTCCACTTTGTGAGGCAAAATAATAGTATTCTTGCATAAAATGTTTTATATTATGCCAGTTATATAGATGTACTTGTTCTAATTTTCTAGCCGCTTCTATTTGTATAATAGCATCTCCAGTATTGGGATTTCTTCCTGTTAATATTAATTGTATTGTGTTTACAAAATTATAAGGATTGGGGCCTAAGTCTGCCATTTCTTTTAAATCATTAGGATAGGCTTGCTGCCATTCTTCGAAATTAGCTTTAGCTATTGGCCCTAAGAATTGTGTCATGTATCTTATCATTTCTTCTCCTGTTTCTAAATTATCTGACTGCTTAGTAATGAAATTTGCTACTACTGCATCTTTCCATACTTGTATATAATTAGTTCTTTGTTGTGGATCAACTACAGTTATATTTAAAATAAAAGGTTCTGCTGCCTTTTGTATTTTAAAATTTTGTTCTAAAGGATGTTTTTTACCTTTGGGTCTATAATTTGGTCTTTCATATTTTGTATTTTCTATTGTTGCACTTTGTCTTGGTAGATTGCCATATGCATATTGTGGTCTATTTGTAGGTTGAGTTGTATAGAATCTACTACCATCATTATTTTGATTATGTGTGGTTCCTGAACCACCACTTTCGTCCATAAGAATGTATGGAGTTTCATTCATTAGGTTAAATTTGGTATTTCTTAAAGAAATTTGAGTTGTAACAGATTCTGCATCATTTGTTTCATCTAATTCTTCAACATCTTCTATTGTGATAGAATTTGCGTCTATATATGAATTTATTTTGTTGTTTAAATAGTCCTCTATGGTTCCTTCTGTAGTAGAATATAATTCATAATTGTTTAAAAATTCTTCTTCTATACTTATTTCTTCTAGATATATATTTTTTAAAAATTCTTCTTCTTCTTTTAGATTAATATCTTCTAAAAGATTATAATCTTTTTGTCTTATAGTTTCTATTTCTTCCAATGCTTTATCAATTTTATTGTCTAACTCAGTTTTATAATTTATTTCCGGTTCACATATATCTATATGAACGGGTTGCGAGATAAAAGCTTGGCTTAGATCTAGGTCTTTTAAGTCTTTCATTATATCCGAGTCTATATCTGTTATAATTTCTTCAGGTTGATTGAAGATATCTAAACTTTCTTCTCGTTCAACGAGTTGTATAAATTCTTGTAATTGTTGCATACTAATTCCTCTTCCTATAAATGTAGTTCCTATTTTTTGATTTAATATTTTAAAATCTGTTGTTTTAAAGACGTCTAAATTATTCATCTGTTTCGGTTTCTTGAGTGTCTGGGTTATTAATTGCTTCAACGTAATTTGTGAATCTAATAGACATTCTGCCTGACGTATTACGATACCAAAAACTGTCTGTGGGTACTATACTTGTAGATGAACTAGTTCCTAATATTTTGTCTACTTGCCATTCTTGGCCTGAATTTTCTAAAGAATTTACTTTGTAAGGAGGTAATAGTCTAATTCCTCTATTGATGATAAACTTAGCTGTATCTTCTATACTTAATTGATATCCTACTTGACTATTCTGTGTGAGTTTACCTATAAAGGTAGTACAGATTAGAAGATTTTTACCTTGCTGAAAATCTTCATATCCTTTTGTCATTATTTTAATTTTAATGTTTCTAGCAAAATCTCTTGTATTTAAGTAAAAGTCTGGTGCACAATAGAATATGCCACCATTGTTGTTCATATCAACTTCTATTGCTCCTAGAATTGCTTGCTCACTCGTAAATCTCTCATCTACTATAGCTAAAAATACTTTAGCACCTGTATCTCTTTTTGTTAATCCTTTAATACCAATAACTATTAATCCTATGTGTGTTAAATTTAAATTTCCTCTGATCAAATCTTGCTCAGAGTCTGGATGTATTAAATTTATACTTATTGTATCTTCTCCTATGCATCTATTTGAGTTTCTCTATAGTGCATAAAGAGTCTTGTTTGACTTAAATTTGCATTATTTTGATATGAAATTTGTGGAGAAATTAAGTCTAGCCTATTTTGTCTAAATTGTTCAATTTGTCTATCTATGTCTATGACTTGTTCTAAGGAAGCTATGGGTGCAGGAGGATTTCTAAATAGTCTTAGAACTCTATTACCTACTGTATTTTCATTTCTTCTTCTAGTTTCCGTTGCGAGTACTTCTGTTCTATTTCTGTCTTCTGCATTACCTCTTCCTAAAATATTACTATTGTTTCTTATCATAGACTAAAAATTTTAATGCCTCTTTTGTTTTAGAATTTTTTCTTTTGTCTATTTTAATATTATTTAATTTAGAGCATAATTCTTCAATATCTGGCGTAACTATTTCTTTATCTTTTTTCTGTGTCATGATGTGTTCTAATTTGTCTAATTTTTCTAAACAATTTATTAATAAAAGGATAATAATGTTATTTTGTTTTCTAGATACTATTTCATTTGGAGTTCCTAAACTGTTTCTTGATAAGCCTTCTGATGGAGTTATATAATTATTACTTTCGAGGAAGGCTTGTTTATAATCTAAATTTGCTTCGTATTCTTTAGAGCTACTCATTTATATTCTATTCCCTGTATGTTAAAATATTGTCTTAAATTATTTTCTATTTTAACATTTTGTTTTTCTATATTCTGTATTTTTTGTTTACTTTCTCTTAGTTCTTGCCTAATTTCTTCAAGTTGTTTTTGTATATAGTCTAAATTATTATGTTTGGGTTTATCTAAGTTAGATTGTAACATGTTTTTAATATAATCTAAATTTTCTCTTATTATTTTAAGACTATGTTGATCTGTTTGTATATTGAGATATTCTATGTTTTTAGACATTTTAATAGGGTAAATATAAATTTCTTCTAGTTTGTCTATTATTTTCGTGTTGCTGTATCATAAGTGTTTGCAGATTACTTAAACGTAATTGACTCATATAATTATCATAAGATTCATCATCTAACTGTGTTCTAATATGTCTTAAGAGTCCTTCTAAATATGCATTAACTTGTAGAAAATCATTTTCTAAGGTTATAAACAAATGTCCATAAGTTTGTAAGGGTCTAGGAACAGATCTTAGTCTTCCTAGTTGCATTAATAATTTTAATCTATTATTAACGTAGTGAATGCGATTTAAAGTAGTATAAAAACGATTGAATTGAATTGTATTTTCTTCAGGTGTAGAATTATATGTCATTGTATCTTCAGTATAATCACTATAAAATGAAGGATCTACTGGTCTATTGTTACTACTCATTTTATGTTTCTAAGGCGTTGTCGAGATTGGCCATGGCTTCTTCATCCCATGGGTAATCATTATCACTTGCGTTATAATCTGAATTATTATCTTCGTTTGGATCTTCAACCTCATTGTTTATATTTAAGGCATTCATATTATTAATTACATCTATAGGTACGCCTAAACTTTCTAAGCGTGATTCTTCATCTATTTGTCTAAGTCTACGATGAATTTCGCTATAATAGAGTTGATTGTTTTGTTGATCTTTCAATTGTATATAAAAACCTATAAGGTGTTGGAAAAATATATCAAAGTCTTCTAATAAGGAATCTAAATTTAGAAAATATCTAATGTAAAAGGATAAAGGATTGTATAAAAGGGTGATACAATCGGTATCTATATAATGTTTTATTCTATCATTTGTAAAATCTATTGTTTCTAAGGTATTAAAGAATTTGTTAAAATTATCTAAGATGTCTATTCTCATCTGTTGATCTAGATTATAATCATTTATCATGTCTTCGAAACTAAAAGGATCTTGAGGAGGTTCGAAATTTAAATTTCTACTTTTTTCCATATTAACTAGGTAAATTTACATTGTCTGTATCCGTGCTTCCTAAAATATCTTCACTAGAGTTTACTTCTCTATTTATTTGTAAATTATGTATATGGTCTGTTATATTTTCTAAAGCATTAGCTTCATGTCTTTCAGACATTTGCCTAAAGAGATCTATATTTGGTCTATTAGTTCTATTTCTAACGTACTCATTGTGATAATAACTATTGTTATCCATGTCTTTAAAGCATATATAAAAAGCTATTAAAAACTTTAGTATATATTGATGATATTTTAATATGTAGTAAAAATGATACCGAACACATTGCGCACCTAGATTTAGCATTTAAATTATTTGAAAAACATGGCTTGATTCTTAGTAAGAAAAAAGTCGAATTAT
>JAVXUP010002281.1:30000-144020 GCA_033070095.1 Escallonia herrerae
GAAGATGTAGGGTTCATCTTAGGGTTACCAGTGACGGGGCGGCCGATAATTACTCCTCTGTCGGAAGTAACAAATAAGAGAACCATTAGAGATTCTTCATTTGAGGATCAATTTAGCACTGGTGGAATCAATTTGAAGTGGCTGGTCAAGACCTACAAGGTTTGCTGGAAAACTACACGGATGAGATGCCTGTGCTGTACACACAAGCCTTCCTTTTATGGGTGATGGGGCAATTTTATTCCCAACGATGTCAAAGAACACGGTCAGCGTGAAATATTTATCGTTGTTGGTAACCTGCGGGAGGTTGGGAATTATGTCTTGGGTGCAACAACTCTTGCGTACCTGTACCGAGCATTGCACGAGGCAACGAGGCCCGACTCTAAAGCTATATATGCATGTCTCTTGCTGTTACAGGAATATCATATAAATCTTGATTACGTGTTCGATTTTTGTTGGTTGAATCGACAATAAATTTTGACGAAACTTTATATAATGTCTTTGCTCTCAGGTGTGGTCTTATGAACACCTCGCTCCCGGCTCACCCAGGTGTGGGGACGGAACCGATAATGTGTGGCCCCGGTTGTGCGCGTGGGAGTACAGCCAGAAGGACAGTCACTACCTGAGGAGAGACGATCCCCATCACAACATTACTTACTATTGGGGGAGCTCGACTCGCTATCTCCGGGCCAGATGCGTTGGACACCGTACAAAGGTTTGGTGCGACGGGTGAGAGAGTCGTTCATCTTCACGCTCTTCGGGTTGCAACGCACACCCCTGATCCACTTTGAGGTCGCAGAGTGGCAGCTACCAGATTGCACTATGCACCATTTTGACTGCCTGTAGGGGTTGCCAGCTGATGCCCCAGATATGAGGGTTAACAGGAACCCACCGGGTGTCAGACGGTTTGGTAAGGTGAATGCGCACGACTTGTGCGCACTCAAAATAGAGGTTTGGAATTCCTGGCAGGACATGCTGGGGGCCATTGTGTCGGAGCCTGACCCCGCGATCACTATCGAACAGTACAATGAGTGGTACTACCACATCACTTGGAGGAGAATAGTCCCAGTAAGGTTTGAACGCGGGGAGAAATACCACCCTAGGGGTCAGATCGATGCACATATGGCATACGATCTGGTAAGTTGCCCAACAAGTGCTTTTAATTGAATTTGATGATTCTAAGTATGTGTATGAAGTTACTTATTGATTATCTCTTTGGATGTAGGTTAATGCCTCGTTCGCCTTCTTCCAGAAGTTGAGCGAGCAGAAGGATCTGGTGGATGCAATGGGCGAGGAGCTTCGCCAACAGGCTGAAGTGTTGGCGTTTGGTTGTCAGAATTTTTTGCACCAAGGATCAGGGTAGCCTTCGGGGGTCAGCCCTAGAATGGGTTATCCGAGGTGGTAGCCCCCCTTATGTGAGTGAGGGATACGGTGATCCCTTGGGACAGACTTCGGGGGTAAGCCAGGGATATGGTGGTCCCTCTGTACCGGGAATGGGTGGTGATTGGGGACCACCAAGTACCATTGGACAGGCTCAAGCACCGTGGGAAGATTACAGTGCACCCTCGTTCTCTTTGCTTACGGACTCAGAACCCCAGCCCCTCTCTCAGAGTCAAGTCATGCAGGACTAGGGTTTCAGAAATATCAGTCTATCTGAGACACTGCCCATTGTGCCGTGGACGGGACCATCTGTTGCCCCCAGAGGGCAATATCTCCCTGTCGACCCCCCGAAGGAGGGCAATATCCCCTGGTCGTCCCCCAAGGGCAATATTGCAAAGGGCATCCACTGAACCCCTAAAGCTGCATAAACGCCAACTAATCTGAGAGCATTATTTTAGCGGGGCCCCCCGAGAGAAAGCGTCGTATAGTGTGGATTACCCAAATTTAATGGATTACTGTTGCTCGTGGGGAGAAATGTCTTGCTGGCTCTGAGGTATTGGTTAGATAACGGTGTCATCTCGAACTACGTGGAGATTCTGAAGCAAAGAGGTCAGGAATGGCTGGACGAGTATCCGCACGTTTTTATGGTGGATGCTTTTTTTCATAGCCTCCTAGTATCTGAATGGCGTGAGTGGGTCAGGCTAAGGGGGAAGAAACAGTTGAGCAAGTGGAGGTCGTTCGCTAACCTACGAGCGTATCTTACTAGGGATAGTCCAGTGAGCGTAAGGGTTGCCGACGTGTTTCTAATCCTATTTTTAGGGGAAAGCCATTGGTACTTGGTTTGCTATGAACCAACATAGAAGATTGTATCAGTCATCGACAGTCTCCCCACGACGATACCGTCCATATGCCTGTGTTGTGGATGTACAAAGCCCAGTTGGTGCTATGGTAATCTTCCAATTGTTGTTTATTGCTTAATGTAATGTTAACTCGTGTCTCACGCCATTTTTTGTTTCTCACATAATATATTTTGTGCCATGGTCCACTCTATTCGTGATGAAAGAGTACTGGCACGGCCAAAGCTCCAATACCTATTAAAGAAGAAGAGGCCTAAACAACATAATACTTCAGACTGCGGCGTCTTCGTCTGCATGTACATGGATTACATTTGTCGGTCTGAGAGCCTCAAGGCGGCCGTCTGGAGTCAAGAATGCGTGGAAGGCTTTAGATATAGGATAACTTGGCAAATTATGCAAGGTCGACCTAGAGCGGTTAGGTTTATTAAAAATCCTTCTAAGAATTCGGGTGACGATGAGGACCTAGTTGACATTGTAACATTCGAATCAGTTTTTTTTTAATAAATCTTGATTATCCAGTCGAAAGCTGTCATTGATTTGATTGGTTGGATTTGATTTGTGTTGAGATTAGTTGATTTGTATTGAAGACGACTGATTTGACTGATTTTGTGGTTGAAATCAGTTGACATTTGATTTTTGATTAGATTATATTTTTACTTTCATTGAGACTGATTGAATGGTGGGAAGAAAAATGGGGACAAGTCTTGTCAATGTTGCTGCTGCGCCGTCCGCTACACACTGTAGCGGATAGGTAGGAAAACAAAATTTTTTAAGTGTTTGAGGTTAGAGACTCTTCCACGCCGTCCGCTACACAGTGTAGCGAACATGTAAGAAACCAAAAATTTTTCTGAGTGTTGGAGGTTAGAAACGCTGTTGCGCCATCCGCTACACAGTATAGTGAACATGTAGGAAACCAAAAAATTTCAAGTGTTGGAGGTTGGAGACTCTGCTTCGCCGTCGGCTACATAGTGTAGCGGATAGGAAGGAAACCAAAATTTTTTCTAAGTGTTGGAGGTCAGAGACGCTGCTGCACCGTCAGCTACACAGTGTAGCGGACAGGTAGGAAACCAAAAATTTTCAAGTGTTGGAGGTTAGAAACTCTGCCGCGCCGTCTGCTACAATGTGTAGCGGACAGGTAGGAAACCAAAAAATTTTCTAAGTGTTGGAGGTTAGAGATGCTGCTGCGCCATCCGCTACATAGTGTAGCGGACAGGTAGGAAACCAAAAAATTTTCTAAGTGTTGGAGGTTAGAGATGCTGCTGCGCCATCCGCTACATAGTGTAGCGGACAGGTAGGAAACCAAAAAATTTCAAGTGTTGGAGGTTAGAGACTTAGTTGCGCCGTCCGCTACACAGTGTAGCGGACAGGTAGGAAATCAAAATTTTTTCTCAGTGTTGGAGATTAGACACTCTGCTGCGCCGTTTGCTACACAGTGTAGCATACAGGTAGGACACCAAAAAAATTTCTAAGTGTTGGAGGTTATATACTCTGCTGTGCCCCACAGTGTAGCAGACAATGCTAACTCTATTAATTTTTTTATGAAATTGGCAACAAAATAAATGTTTTAGCGACAGAATCAACAACCTCAATATCTTAAATGCACGATTAATAATAAAAAAATCATCAATTAACAACCTAAAATCAACGATCAATAATCACAATTCTCTAATGCAAAATTAATAACCTTAAATTAGTTTAAATAACACAAAAATTTTCAAATTACATAATTGTTCAAATAACACAAAAGTAGGGCTCAGAGTTCAACATTGGGGGTGGGGAGGTGGGGAAAGCTTTTTCACAAGTGCTATGGTCAAACACCTTCACTTGAAAATGCATATGCCCCATGTGTTCAAAGACTACAAAGTCCCCTAGTGGAGGTCATGTTGCTGCATGAATTCGTTCCAACCTTCTTCGAAACAAATTTGCTCCCGGCCGCGCATCTTCTTGATTTTAACAAGCCATGACCCCTTGAGGCTGGTTAAAGTTGCTTCGAACCAAAGTGTGGTAAGCAATCTGCAAAAGGCTATCGATATGGCCTAATATATTCATAATACAGTAAGACAGGTAAGTTTTTAACCAAAGATAAAACTCTAACACACACGAAAACACAGAGAAAAAAGGGATGGCCAATGAGTTCTGTATGAAAACCAGGCACCATGACCTTGAAGAAGTGTCTGCTGATTGAAATGTCCCTATTCACCAAAGCAGAAGCCATCAGGATGGATCTGTCACCGAAGGTGGCGCCGCGTTGGGGGAGGACTGTGGTGTCGTCGGAGATGTGCGTCGCCGTAGAGGGGGTCGCGGGTGGGTGAGATGTTCGAGATAGATACAGAAACGGGAGAAAGAAGAATGACTGAGGTGTTGGACTTTTAAATGGTGCAGGGACGTCTGTTACACAGTGTAGCAGACACAAAGAAGACAAAAAGTTTCCACTGTTCGCTACATTATGTAGCAGACGTGGCAAATTAAAAAAAAGAACTTAAACTAAGGATGGCTCTCAATAGGTCCATCAGAAATAAAATTCCTATCTTCGGTCGAAAGATTATTAGAAAAAAATTAGAGACAATTATTACAAATGTCAAAAATTACAAAAAATTAAAGGTCCACTGCATCTTCTTCTTCCTCATCTTCGGCGTCATCTTCTTCCTCGTTTTGCAAACCCTCTGGAGTTATCCCCAGTGCCTTGTAATGGTTCCACTTGTCATGGTTGGTCATTTTGTTGCACAATGCACACCTTCTCAGCTTTTTAGGTTGAGTTGCTTGTTCAATAGAGCTCTTCATCCTCGTAGATCTCTTGCGGCCTTTTGTTTGCAATATAATTGGATCCAAAGGCCGAATATCATTATCGTCTTCCTCCCCCGGCTCATCATCTTTTGATCCCGTTGTAGGCTCGATGTCAGCCGCATTGCTAGCTGAAGCTGCTTCAAACTGGTCGACGATGGACTCTTGCTACTGAGCTACCTCAAGGAGATGTTTATATCCGGTCATTGTAGTAGCACCCTTTATCGACAAACGGGTAAACATTATGACCAGATGATTGTACCGTAACATCTTTGATGATTCTTCAAAGTCAGTATATGGATGCTCCGGAAAGGCAATGGTACCATAAAACCTGTTTGCACCTTTCATCCACCGTGGCAGGACATATTTATCGGGGATTGTCCTGATATTCCTTTGGGTGAAAAACCGTAGAATGTGTCTACAAAGGATTCCATGGGACTCAAACTTCTTGCAAACACATGTCACCGAATCCGTCAATGTGTCGTGGTTCACCGTATACATTCTATGCAGCTTCTTAGGGATGAGGTCATTCACGAGCAAATAAACCTTGTACTCACGCATAGACTTTTCTGCCACCTTGTTTATACTGTATAGTCCCGATTTTTGCAGCTCTACTTGGTACAACAGAAAGATCTCCTTCGTATAGACTTTTGCACCGTTCAGCTCCAATGGGGTCTCAAGCAACCTTCTCCTTTATTTGTACGTGCTTGTAAAGTCTGCAGCCCTTTCTTTCACGAATAACGAGGCAACCGCTTTTTGTGCGGATGTGACGAAACTCTTCAAATTTGTAGCTGTACCCACATAACTATCGAACATGGCATTCATAGACTCATTCCTGAATAGGATGGAGTGACAATGATGATTGACCCCCGTGAAAGGAGCGAATGGCATCAAGTACTTGTTGGTACGGTATGTGGTGTCGAAAGTCACGACATCCCCAAAATGCTTATAAGCTAGCCTCGAACGACCGTCGACCCAAAAAATTGTACTAACTCGATGCTCGTCGTCAAGTTTATAATCGAAGGTAAACTGCGGGTCCTCCATCTGTATCCGTTTTAATAGGCTCATTATGGATTGAGCATTATAGAGGTCATACGCGGCTCGTCTCAGGTTCGGACCGCGTTACGAACGTCTGTCGTGTTAAAGTTTAAATTTTGAATTCCCCCAACCTGTTCAACAAGAATATTAATCATGTCGGTGGGTCCTAGCTGCGCATTGCTCATTGTGTGAATCAGGCTCCTTGCGACCTTACCCATCTTCTTGTGTTGATGCATTTGACTCACCTTAGAAGGGATTACTAACGTGTGATTGTGTGCCAGTTCCAGGCTGGTAATAAGGCAATGATCTTGCTTGGGTTTATAGCTTACGAATATTTTGACCTATCAATTTGTGCGCGCAAAGTAGTCCCGTCTTCTACGCGAATATCCTATTTCGTCATCACTGTCATCATTGCCTACGTGTGTCTCATTTTACTGTGGGTTTTTGTCCCCATGACACTCGTATAAGCGAGAGCATATCTTTTTTGTACGTTGCTTGTTCTTGTAGTCTTTATTCTAATGCCAAAAACCAGCCCTCAATGAATATGCTGAAAAACATTCTTCAGCTTCTTTCAATGTTTGAAATGTTCGTCCTAGATACAGATCACTAGCATCTATGGAGGTGTTGGAGCTCGACATAAAATCAGACATTGTGAAATAATACCTATGTAGAAATAGATTACGCTTAACAATCAAATAACATTTCTAACTGAAAATATTACCTCAAAATTACCGTGGCGAATAGATCAATTTAGGATGACAAATATACCATATACATAATCTCAAAAGTGTCTCCAATTTAATAATGATTAATTTATTGAGCATAACAAACTAAAGTTACTAAGATAAACAGGCAAATTCATCATGTCAAAATACAACAAACATATCTCAAAAAATTCGAATTTAAATAGGATAAATTTTTCGAAGTTAGCGAACCTCAAAAAAATGAATTTGTTTAAAGTTAACAAATTAATTTCTAGAACATCACAAATTGATGAATAGAGTGACAAATTACTAGAACATCACAAAAAATCTATATTTTTTTGTCCAAAAAAAAATTATACTTTATCAGTCAATCCGGTAAGAAAACTTCACCATTCACAAACTTACTTTGCTTGAGTGAACCTTGAAGCAAGTGTTACTCGAAGCTTGAAGGGAGCTGAAAATGAAAGCAAGTGAGTCTGAAAGAGAAGAAAATTGTGCTGAAAGAGGTGAGAATGTTTTGATGAATAGGCAATACTGTCTGCGATACTGTAGAGCGGACAACATTAAAGGTACATAAATTCATGGAAGTGTGTCACGTGTGCCAGTCAAAAGTAGTCCGCTACACAGTGTAGCGGATGACTTTTTGACTGGCAACTATCAGGACAAAAAGTCATCCGCTACACAGAGTAGCGGATGGAGGAGGGGGCAATTTCGTAAAAAAAGTCGTCTGCTACACTATGTAGCGGACGACTGACAGCTTTTGCAAAAAAAAAAAAAAGATCTGGGCCGTGCATCCATTCAGGATGGATGGCCAGATCGCGCTAGCAAAATCTCCTATTTTGCTAGCGCTATCAACGGATCAGCTATATATATATATATATATATATATATACTAGTAACATCTGAACAATTATCAGGCATTTGCCTTTGTTTTACTAAACATGTCAACTTATTTTCCAACACTACAAATTTAGCTGCTTAAGCTTTTAGTTTTACGAATTAGATTTCTAAGTTTTCATCTCTGAAATTTCAATTTAATCAAAGAGCCCACTGCTAAAATCCTTTTTTTGTTGACTACATACGAATACATAGCTTCTACACCTCTCTCTAATAAAGTGTGCTTTCTCTCTAACCAATTATGCTAAGCCCTTCCCTGGATAAGTGATTTTTAAATGCGTGGTTAAGCCTGCAAGACTAAGAAGAGGATTATGACATGCATTGAGTTCATTGTTTCCAAAACAGTTCCCAAGTCTGGTTTTGAACATGCCCTCCTTAGCTTCATTTCTTGTGCAGCCTTTGAACCTACTAGTTAGCTAGAGCTTCCTATCCAACGTTCATGAGGAAAGTCCAAAGACATCTATCTTTAGAATGTTTGACTACACATGGGGCTCACTAACTCCTGAATTCCATTCCCTCGAGGCAGACTTTCCTTTTTGTACCCCATACTTACTGCTAAGTTAAGTAAAAAAAGATCATGTCTCGAGGACATTCTCTATTATTCTTTAACAACTTTATAGCATATATATACATATAATACATACAATTAATTCATTGCAATTCTATGATAGCTATGCCTTACCCGCACCAAAATTATCTCTATACATCTGATACCCCCCTCTCATCTCTGAGTGCTGATGTGAATTCTCGTGGGTTGATTATGAGTTCGATCTAAGGTAAAGTTGGTGAAGGAGGGATCGATGGCATTAGTTGCAGGAAAGTAGAAGAGGAAAAGAATAGACAGTACAAGAAGGATATAAAGGATAAAAAGTGAAACTCCCCCTCATGTGCAAGTCCCTGATTGCACGTGAAGATACAAAACAAGATAGAAATAAACTAAAGGGGACCAGATATGCAAGTGAAAAGAATTGAACCCAAGACCTTACCAAACTAGAGCTCTGATACTATATTAAGTTACCATCTGCTCTAAAAACTTAAACTATTATAGAATGGACCTAACAATGTTATCACGTTTATCGAAAAGTACGAGAACCAAAGCACGTACTTTCAATGTGTTTCACTAGTAAGGCACAAAAAAGGAATAGGAATCCGGAAGATGGAGTAGCTTATATTCACTTCATGGTAAACAATGATGAGGTAATGCATAATGATGCATTCCATATCCTACCTACCACAGAGTGACACCTCTTTCAAAAGGTATCTTACAACTCATGCTCCCTATCATGAAATTACCCTTGTGAGCAATTAATGAGGATCTCTTAACAAAAGTATGTTCAGATGTACGTAAGATCTGTGAATGACCCACATTGAGATGGTGTGAAACAAAGGTGGGCATACATACATTGATGGACCTAATACCCATCGGCTTAAGCTTTTAGGTAGTTGGGTTGATCCTACAAATGTGAACCTTCCACAGGGCGAGACATAGGCTGTCCATATTTTGTAGGACAACCCATAGTTAAAGGCACCAATATTTTCACGAATGGTGTGCAGACACGTGGCATAGTGATAATCACAAAAGAGTGTAAAAATGGAGAAAGTGGAAAAAGCACGGTTCAGTAGTCATCATTTATTACCAAATTATAAGGAAGAGATAAATGAGCAAAATAAGGCGGGAAAACCAAATGTTTGAATAAATTGCACAAGAAAGAGGAAACCGCCAACTAGTGTCGCGGTCGATAACGTTGAAACAGACATGGGAAAAAACGTGCCACAGGAAGTCGGTTAGTGGAGATTTTAAAGCGGACCACGATCAGCACGATGGAGGAAGTTTCAAAGGAAGCAATTGATCATGGAGATCAAGAAGTGTCTCCAATAAAGATAAAGGATGAGAGTTACCAAGGGAAGACGGTTACACATATTTCAAGTATAAAAGCAGATGAAAGGGCAACAAAGAAAAGGGTCATCAATCTCTCAACAAAACTAGACTAGGAAGAATAGCTTATTTAGACTTCTTTAGACAGCTCGTTAGATAATCCAGTACGCTGTAGAAACTTTGTTCATTATTCTGTAAGAATTGTATTTGTGATTTCAGTGGGTGTATCGTCTTTTGATCAATTCAGCATATTGTCATCTGTTAGTTTTCCATTTTAGCAAAGTCCTCAGGCCCGAGAGACAAAAAAGATCCCACGCTATTCATCAATTGTGTCATAGGCGCACCATCGATAGTCAGTTTGCCCAGCAGCGCAAACATTTGGCACCCCCGGTGGGACCCATATAGCTAAAAAAGAAAATTATGCCAAGCACTCGGAGTAATGTTGTGAGGCGAAATGGTACCACTAATGGTATCGAAAATCCAAGCACCAACAACAATGGTGACAACTTAGAAGAAACAAGGAATAATCAAGCCGTTAACGGCATGAACGAAACTGAAAATATGAACGCTAACGTTCAAGATTCAGGAAATTCCAATGGAAGAAGCTCCATTGACAATGGAAGTCCTAATGTGGGGATGCCGATTATCGGCCACAGTAGCCAAACTTTGGCACATGTGATGGACTCGTTTAGTTCATCAAAACAAGAAATTAAAGACATGGTGTCTAGATTTATGATTGTTATGGAAAATCAAACTATGTCTTTTTGAATAAATTGGTTAGCGAGCGGAGTCAATTCAGTTCTAAAATTGTAGAGGAAGTGAAGCAAGCTTTAGAGGAAAAAAACACTTTTGAAAGAGAAATGATGAAAGGTTTGTCGGGAGAAATCCAAAAATAGACTTTTTCTATCGCTAAAGTGGTAAATTTGAACCTGCAAAAGGGGAAAGCCCTTATTAACGACCATGCTGATCCGTTGGAGATCGAGGGTTCTCTTATAAGGATTGAGAATTCTGTAAAGCAAACAAACGGTTTAAGTTCAAATCAACCACATGATTCTGGTTGGTACATTCCCGTACCTATCGACGAGAGAGAAAATGGGCCAAATAGGAAAGAAGCAGGAGGAAGTGGGACAAAGAATTCTGTTACATGGCCAAATAGTATCAAAGTCCTTAGAAATGAAAATAGCCAGCATCATGCTAGCCAGGGAGTAGAGGGTACCTACGCCCCTCCTCAAAAAAGGAATCTAGAAAGGGTAAATAGGTTTGAAAATCCTGTATTTGAAGAAACGACCGACAGCGGTCAAGTAAACGATAGGGAAAGGGTAGGTTACAAATCTGTACCATATCTTCCACATGAATTCCATAGAGCGGGAATGGGCCAAGTGCCACATCTACCGTATGAATTCCATTGAGTTAAAATTGGCCAGATGCCACAATTTTCTCATGAATTTCCAGGAGTTAGAATGTGCCAGAGATACAGGCCTATTGATAGGCCTCTATATCAAAAACCATACCATGATGATATCAATTAGTGGGAAATGCTCAGGGGGCAAAGGTCCCAGAATTTAGCCTGTTTCATGGTGAAGGAAATCAGTCGACCATCGAACACATTGCTAGGTTTACCTTTCAATATGGAAACTTAGGTCAAATCGATTGGATTAAGTTAAAATGGTTCCAATATTCATTGACTGGAGTAGCGTTCTCATGGTTTGCAAATTTACCGCCTAATTCGGTGTTTTCTTTTAGGGATATGGAAGCTTTATTCCATGCTTAATTTTTTAAAATGGAACCTGAGATTTCATTGGCCGATTTGGCTAGATTGAAGCAACATTTAGGAGAAACTGCCGAGTAGTTCTTGGAAAGGTTCAAAGCTTCAAAAAATAAATGTCATTTTCAAATGCCAGAGTCGGAATTGGCAAATTTAGCCCTCAATGGCCTAGATTTAGAAATTAGAAAAAAGTTCAAAGGAATGGAATTCAGGAATGTTTTCGAGTTATCGTCCAGGGTAACTCGATATGAAACTTTGTTGATGGAAGAACAGATTAAGAAGAATTCTTCGTTGGAAAATTATTATCAAGATCCCACTGACCTAGAGGTGGATGCTACAGAGATGGTCGGGAAGAAACTAGTCACTTGTGATACTCTGGTTAAAGTCATAAACCCTATCAGCTTACCCTCGAGACAGCCAAACAAGTTGAATCCATCACCCCCGTTGAGGAAATACTCATTCAATATAAATCATGCGGATCAAATCTTTGATCATCTTGAAGATTAAATTCATTCAGCTTCAGGGTCCTCTTAGGATCCCAAAGGATAAGAAAACTAAGTTTTGTAATTGGCATAATACTATCAGTCATAATACTAATAATTGTGTTATTATTCATAATGCGGTGCAAGACCAAATCGAGGCTGGACTCCTTAAGTTTGTTGACAAAGACAAAGAAGTGATGGGAAGTGGACAGTGACCCATTCCCAGAAATGGCGCTTGATATCAACATGGTATCGGTGGATTACAACCCAGTTGATTGCTCAAGTGAAGACGAGAAGTTCGGAAAGCAATAACTTCAAGGCAAGGAAATCCTTGGAGAGAGATTATAACAGGAGGAAAACCAAAGAAATGGTAAGTTCAAATGATGCTATGGATGAGGGTTTCAAGTATGGAAACAGGAAGAAAGAAGGTGCCTTGTGGGCTGATGAAGACAACATCTCCAATATAAGGAGTTTGATTCTAAAGTTGGGCACCTCGGTATCAAAAATTAGACCAATAGGGGGGTAGTTTGTCACAGTTGTGGCTCCTCCAAAGCATGGTCAAAGAAGATCTCACAAAAAGAACGATTGATAAAAAATAAATTTTGTAGAGAGAAGGTGCAAGCATGCAAACAGAGGAAACCAAAAGTCTTTCAATCAAGGATGAGTTTTAAGCAGTCAAATATGGCTAACCAGTTCATTTACCAAAATAACGTGGGACCTGAACATTTTTGGCTCAAAAATGGTAAAGCCAAGGTTTGGGCCGTTTGATCCCATGTATGTGTCAAAAGACTACAAAGGGAAGAACCCTATACTAGCTGGGCAGCGAGATGAAGTTTGAATGATGCGAAGATATCGAGGGGAATCAAGGATGTTAAAGCCAAAAATTTTGACCGATGGCTATTGGCATGCAGCTGGTCAGGAAAAGGTCTCATTTTCAGAAACATATCAAGATTTAAGCAGAACAAGGAAAAAAAGAGTTCAGAGAAAATTTGCAGCTATAATGCAAAGGGAGTTGGAGATTAAGCAAGCCCAATTTGAAAGGAGGAAGTGGATCTGGACAAGAGAAGGAGAAAATCAAAGCTCAGTTGGAGTTCAACAAAAAAAAAAAACAAACAGAGGACGAAGTTCTTTAAGGAATGGTTGCTAAAGGAAGATTTTAACCACTTGAGGAACTTTCGATCGGTAAAGATGTGAAAATGGCTGTCATTGATGTAAAAGATGATGAAAAAGAAAGCAATGTAGCCATCAAAGACAAAAAATAGAAAATAAAGAGGAAATTTCTTTTTGGATAGCATGAAGTGCATGTTGACTGTAATATGGTGTTTAGCCTTCCCCTCACATTTGAGGCAAAGGAAAATCAAGTGATTCAAACTGAAAAGGATGTAGAAGATAATGGAGCACCAACACCAAATAGCTTTGCACCAACACCAACGGATGATGCGATAGGAGAGTTAAGTCAAAATCATTCAAGCAAGGAAATTATAATCAACCGTGGGAATAGGGTTATATTAACCAAACCAGACCCTTAAAGGACAAGGCATTTGAAGCCTTTGTTTATTTTAACATTGATGGATGGCCAACCAATGACCAGGGTCCTTGTTGATAACGGAGCTGCAGTAAATATTTTACCCACAAGGATGTTGAGAAAGTTGGGTAAGGATGAAAAGGATTTGATTCATTTTGAAATTATGGTATGCAATTTTGCAGGAGCCATTTCGAAGCCGAAAGGAGTAGTCCAAATAGAGCTTACGGTTAGGAAAAAGACAAATATGTCTCTGTTCTTTGTGATCGGTTCTTCCTTAAGTTTTAATGCTCTTATTGGGAGAGACTGGATACACATTAATGATTGCATACCGTCTTCGCTTCAAGTTCTGATATTTTGGAGGGAAGAGAAAGATGGTAAAAAAGTGGCTGAGTTGGTTTGGGCTGACGACAACCAATTTTGGCAGACTCAAATTGCCTTGAAGCAAAATTCTATTAGCAGAACATAGAATCGATATGTCTAGATGAAGATGGGTTTTAGTAAATGGTCAAGGAATCAACTCTATGGTAGGACCTGGCAGCAGGAGGTCTTTGCCAAGTACATGTGAAAGTAGTTGTTAATGGATAGACATTTGCAAGAAGGGCATGAAATGCGGTGGGAGCCTAAGAAGGCTATTGTATATGAAAATTTGGAGACCAAGGAGAAGTGCAGAAATTTTCAGAGTAAGCCGATAACGGCTGAGGATGTAGATAAATTTAAAGAAGGACAAGAGGCAATCAGGAAGACTTTCAAGAGACTGATGGTATATGACATGGAAAAACGACTAGCGAGATGCTGGCCGGTCGATTGGGCAGAATGTGTTGAGGATGGTAAAAAGGATCGATTGGATGCATTGCAGTTGCAAAATCTTGTATTAGCACCCGCCAAGTTAGATGATTTGAAGATAGAGACACAAGATCTGCTGATAGAGGTAAATCTAGGAACAGAGACCAACCCACGACCAATTTATGTTAGCGCTCAGTTACCGACTGAGTTCAGAGAAAAAATCTTTGACGTAGTCAGTAAATATAAAGACTGCTTCGCATGGAGTTATGAAGAAATGTTGGGTTTAGACAGAAAGCTGGTGGAGCACATATTGCCAATCAAGGAGGGTTACAAGCCGTTCATGCAGGCTCCCGGGAAGATGTCGAATGAAGTAACTTTGCTGGTGAAGGAGGAATTCGAGAGGTTACTCAAGGCATAATTTATCTGTCCAGCCAGGTATGTCAAATGGATGTTAAATATTGTTCATGTTTTAAAGAAAAATGGCAACATAAGAGTATGCATTGATTTTAGAAATTTGAAATCTGCTACTCCGAAAGACCAATATGCCATGCCCATTGTAGACATGCTAGTTAATTCATGATCTAAACATACTATCATGTCGTTTATGGATGGAAATGTAGGATATAACCAGATTTTCATCAAAGATGAAGATATTCATAAAACAGCATTTAGATGTCCAGGTGCAATCGACACGTTTGAATGGGTAGTCATGCCTTTCGGTCTAAAAAATTCGGGTGCAATGTACCAAAGAATAATGAATTTAATTTTCCATGATATGATTGAGAATTTTTTTGAGGTATATATTGATGATGTTGTTGTTAAATCAAATAGCCATCAAGAGCATATTGAACATTTAGAAAATGCTTTCATAAGAATGAGAAAACATAATCTAAAAATGAACCCTTTGAAATGCGCTTTTGAAGTCTCTGTTGGAAATTTTTTAGGTTTCTTGGTCCATCAGAAAGGGATTAAGATTGATAAGAACAAGGTGAGAGCCATTATAAACGCTGGACCTCCTTCGAATAAAAAGGAATTCCAACATTTTTTGGGGCAAGTTAATTTTTTACGCCGATTCATTGCTAATTTAGCAAGAAAAACAAAGGCATTTTCAGCTTTGTTGGGATTGAAAGGAGATATCGAGTATCGATGGGAAGCAGAACATCTATGAGCTTTTCAATCGATAAAAGAATATCTAACCAAACCCCCTGTACTGATGCCACCGAAGATCGGGAGGCCTCTGAAGTTGTACGTATCGGCAGCAAAATCATTAATTGGAAGTTTATTAGCTCAAGAAAATAGTCAGAGTTTTGAACAAGCCATTTACTATTTCAGTCAAGGATTGAATGTAACCAAGCAAAGATACCCTGTTGTAGAAAAGTTATGTTTAACATTTATTCTACTTCAGTTAAGCTTTGGCATTACATGTTGCCTTTTGACATATTGGTAATTGCACAAACTGATCTAATAAAGTATATGCTATCAAAGCCAGTATTAAGGGAAAAAAATGGGAAAATGGGTTCTTGCATTAATAGAATACATTTTAACGTATGTTCCTCAGAAAGCTGTAAAAGGCCAAGCCCTGGCCAATTTCTTAACAAATCACCCGAGTGATAATCTTGAAAGTGGAATAATCTATGTTGGAATCACTCCCTGGAAAATGATGTTCAATGGATCGAAAACCAGCCAAGGAGCTGGCACAGGGATAGTGTTAATATCCCCCACTGGAAATACACATCAATTTGCGTTTCAAATTGAAAAAGATTGTTCCAACAATCAGGCAGAATATGAAGCCTTAATCATTGGTTTAGAGATACTGTTGGACATGCATGTGACCACAATGCAAATATCTAGGGATTCTCAACTAGTTATAATACAGTTGAATAAAGAGTTCAAATGCAATGCTCCAGGTTTGAAGATGTATTTTAGCATTGCGTCATATTTGTTAGAAAAATTGATGACGTAACCATAACTCATGTCCCTAGGATAAATAATGGGAGCGCTAATGTAATGGCTCAGGTGGTCTCAAGTTTAAAGGTCCCTGATGGGGTCAATGACCAGTGGGTTAAAGTATCCAAACAACTGCCACTAATAGGCGACAGATATGGGCAATTAGAAATGGTTAACCTGATTGATGCGATTCAAGATGACTGGAGAGTACCCCTTGTTCAATATTTGAAAAACCCTCAACTTCAAGTAAGTGTGAAAATGAGGCCGCAATCAGCTAAATACTTCTTGTTAGATGGTGATCTGTTTAAACGAACGCAAGAAGGTCTAGCACTCAGGTGTTTGGGACAACAAGAGGCTAGTTAGGTAATGGCTGAAGTGCACGAGGGGGTCTGTGGTGCTCATCAAGCGGGCATAAAAATGAGATGGTTGATTGGGTGGCATGGCCATTATTGGCCTTCCGTAACAGAAGATTGCATACGATATGCAAAGGGATGCCAAGCTTGTCAAAAACATGGAGCCGTTCACCGCGCACCATGCATTGAATTACAATCGATAATAAAACCATGGCCTTTTAGGGGTTGGGCTATGGACTTGATAGGTCAAATACATCCCGCTTCATCTAAAAAGCATGGGTTTATAATTGTAGCTACTGATTACTTTACGAAGTGGACGGAAGCTAAGCCAATGAAAACAGTTACACAAGAAAGCGTAATCACTTTCATTAAAGAAAACATAATCCATCGGTTTGGATTACCTCAAACAATTACCGCTGATAGAGGTACTGTTTTCACTGGGGGCAAATATGTAAGTTTGCCAGAGAATACAGATTTGAAATCATAAACTCTACCCCTTATTACGCACAAGCAAATGGTCAAGCCGAAGTGACAAATAAATCTATTAAACACATCATGAAGAGGGCTATTGAAGATAACCCCAATGATTGGCATCGATTGCTATCGGAAGTTCTTTGGGCATTCCGCACTTCCCCAAGGTCTAGCACAGGAGTAACCCCATATGCCTTAACCTATGGGCATGACCTAGTATTACCTATGGAAATAATAGTAAAATCTTTTTGTGTAGCTATGCAAAATAGCATGCCAGTGACAGAGTATAATGTGGCGATGACAATTGAACTGGAAGATTTAGATGACCATCGACTGGATGCATTAGACTAATTGCATGCCCAAAAACTAAAGGTAAGTAGATTATACAATTGAAGAGTTATACCAAAAAACATTTCAAGAAAACGATTTGGTGTGGAAAACTATTTTGCCTATAGGGTTAAAAGACCCAAAATGTGGGAAATGGTTACCAAATTGGGAAGGACCTTTCTTAGTCCATAAAGTTTTAAGAGGTGGAGCGTATTGGTTGAAATCAATAGAAGGGCATTTACATGCTAAGTCGATTAATAGCCGATATTTAAAGAAGTACATCATTTCCATATGGGAAGGATTTAAGCCAATCGATAGAGATAGCTTGCATTAGCCAAAGGCTGGAAAAAGCAAGGTAAAAGAAAGCTGCAAATAAAACTAAAAGAAAGAAATTTGATTACAAATAATAGTCCAAAACAAAGCTAGTCAACTAAGGTAGCTATTTACATCAAACACCAAAAGCAGGTTGAATTTCTGCCCACTGACTTTCGGCCCTAGACATAATTTGGTCAGCATAAGTAAGTTGGGATTGAGTCTTAGCTCGTTTCTTTAAAGGCTCCTCCATAGCTGCGGCTAAATCAACGGCTTCTTGATAAACACTATTCTGCTGCTCCAGCAGATTTTGCTCCATCTGATTTAGTGCATTTATCTACATTTCTAACTTTTTCTTCTCAGCCATAATCTCATCAATCTCTTCGAAAATCTGCAAACTAATCTGATGCTTCTCTTGGACTTAGATGTTTAGAGCATCGATATCTCGATCTGCTACCTGGACATTAGATCTAATGCCCATACCTTGTTTCCAAGAAGTAAATATCAGAGAGAATTGGAATTAGAGTAGAAATTAAATCTGATTGAACAACATTAAAAGCTGATGTATTATCTATAAGAGTATCGATCAGATCGTTTATCTTCAGCACGACATCATCATTAGCCCAAAATGTCAGGAAGAAGATGACTAAGCAAATTCTTAAAGATGTCAAGAATAGCAACCACATCAACACTGGAAGGCGTATTGCTCGAAGGACATGAAAAGGCACTAATGGCTGACTGAAGTTGCAAGAACTTACGGTTGATGTCATCAACAGCTGGTATAAGAACATATGATTGTCGAGCAGCTAAGATACCCATAGCCTCTGCTACTGTTTGGGTAATTGAAGGAGAACTAGAGACAACTGGAGGAGCTGATGACAGAGACAACTGGAGGAGCTGATGACTCAGACATCGAAGGGACAACCGCAACATGACTAGATGTTGCAGGCATAAGTTTAGGGTTTTGAACCAGATTTGCATCAGTAGGGAGGCAACCTTCAGTTGGGGGGCAGGTTTTAACAAATGGAAAGTTAGGCAAAGCAACATTGCTTGGTTGTTCAGAATGGTGACTGATAGAAGGATCATCAGAATCTTCTTCATCTGGAACATCCCAAGGCTCATCAATCTGCAAAATAGACGGCAATAAAGTATGAGTCACTAATAAGTTACAACGATTAGAAACTTACAAAACTGTTGAGGGAGAGATGCTTATCGATGAAGAGTGATAGCTGGAGACACCCTACCACTAGTGATCTCTGTATCAGTCTCCTCGCCGGCAGGAGCTTGAAATAAGTATCGTCGGGATTGTCATCTTTGCTGGCACTCTCCTGAGTCAAATCAATGGTAATACCACCCAAATCCTAATAAGGGGTAAATGATGAAATTTAGCAAATAAATACAAGAGCCAACAAAAAGGATTTTTTTTTACCTTCAAAGACATTGTTCTTGCACTAAAACGAGTTTTGCGAGCAACACTTTTTTCCTGGTAGCTTTAGATCTGGGCATGAATGAATCGACCAGAGAATTTGAAGGAGCTCTTGGGTGATAGGCATGGGCAGGAAAAGATCCTTGTGCTTGCTTAAAAGTAACATTTGAAGAAGTCCCCATTTCAGTAGTTGGCTTCTCGGGTGATCTAACATCTCGATCGGCTACATGAAGATAAGGTAAAAGTCGAAGTGAGCTTTTAGTGTGTATCAGAGAATGACACAGTAACAGAGGACTCAAACCTGGCCGGAAGGTAACAAAAGTTAAAGCAGTCTAAGAAGGGAGAGCAACACTTAGAGGAACAACCAATATTGGTTCGTTTAATGGAGGGATAGAAAGGATATCACCAGGTACGTGCTCAACTTGCCTTCTTCTTTCTCCAATTGCTTCTTTTTATGAATGAGAGGAACATTGTCTTCTTCATCATCTTCTTCTCCCATGTCTTTATATTCTTTCCCCTTTTTGGAAAGTAAATTCTCAGAAGAATCATCCGATTCATCATCAACATTATGTTTCTCTGAGGAAAATTCAGCAACATGCTCTTTTCCTTTTCTACTTGATACTGGTTGAGAGGGTCCCGTGGAAGGGGATCGATCCTTTTTCCTAGAGGCAGCAGGTTGATTGATATTTCCTGCATTGATAAACCAAGATGTAGTGAACAAACTAAGATCGATAATGAATGGCATGAAAAGGAAAAGAAGATACCTGGTCGATGCGGGTTGTTCACGGCCAAATGGACCATGCAAGAAGCATAGTCATATAATCCCGAGACGTTTTCTTGATACCAAGGGCCGAAATGGGTAACTGATCTAGCAGTATGAATCTTGAAATTAGACATGACAAAGATGTCCATCGATTCGTCAATGAATTTATTGATCTTCCTGATATGGTTCACTGTGATCCGTTTAATCCTTTCCTTAGCCTCGAAGAAGCCGTTGTCTACAAAGAAAGGAGCTGGAATCCCTTGTAACCAACCTAAATTCCTGTCCAAATTGAGAGAGAGTATACCGTTCATACCCACAGGATCCTGAAGGAGCAGTAATAATCTGACCACCTGTATGAAGAAATCGCCCACAGAGAAAACTAGCCCATATCCTCCAAACCCTATCCTAAAACTCTATGGGCATAGTATCATTTATGTAAGTTGGGAGGTTTCTAAACCAGTGAGGACCGATTGATCTAACAAGCAAAGGGTGTCCACACTTGAAAAAATTAAAGTAAAAAAAGAAACAGAAACATGATATAAAAGAGTGGAGCCTAATGCTACCCAAGGACAAACGATGACCATAAGTCAAGAAGAAAGAATTAGGCTGATCAGGGATAGTGGGACCAACTTCTGAAAAATAAGCATGCAATCACATTTGCATTAACCAAAGAGGACCACCAGTGCTTCAGTGAATTTTCTTCTCCACCATGGTAAGCATTGGCCTGTACAAACTACCCAATACTAAGGGTGCAAGATCATACTCCCCTACCATGAGCTAAGCTGATGGTTAAGTTCATATACTCTTTGGTCAATGAAAGACTAAAGACACATAAAACATGATGAGAAAGCCATATCCAAAGGAGAATGGCTAACTCTTTTAGATCAGGCGAAGCGTTAACATTCTTTGACCTTAGAAAATATCTTTCAAAGGTCTCAGAATACTTAGAAGATGAAACATCCAGAGACAGATTGGTAAGGTAATGATAGGTCAAAGCATTAGCATGACCCCCGATCAGTAGAAGACCCGTTAAGGGACAGACATTGAGAATGGTTAGAGCCATCATCTTAGTCTTTAACATAAGGGCATTGGTAGTAGTTGACTAGAAACAAAAGGAGCTAGACAAAAGTCATCGATCTACATTGGGTGGGGTTTTAGACATATGGATGAGTTCAAAAATACCTTGCCGCCTCCATTGATCGGCATAAGTAGCGGACAAATGATCAATCCACAAACCCTAATCGCCATGAATCAGAGTCAGCCAGGATCTAATCGGCAAACCAGTTTCACTCCAACCTTTCCAATTTAGGAAGGGCAAACTAAATAGCAATTTCTCTGAGTCTTTGATTAGGTATCCTTTTAGGGGTTGAGGACGAACCCTAAACAATGGGCCTAAAATGTGCGGGGTGACAAGTTTTGGGTGTTTATTGTAGGGATTAGAATGCGAGAATCGATATGATCAATATGATCCATAAGAACCCCAACGCCCCACCGAGGGTAAGAAGGACATTCTACTCCTTCTCCCTCATCGCCATGACGAAACAATTCTTGTCTTCACCATAGTTGCTGAAGGAAGTAGTGAAAAGAACAATTGGAAATTCTAGGGTTTACTAAAGAAAAAACCCTGATGAAAAACAAGTAATGGTGAATTTAAAGCAGCCTCGATAAAACGGCTAGGAGTTAAAAGCGGCAGAAGGTGAAGCGAAAAGAGTTAACTCACTTGATTGTATCGTCCTGCGAGTTAAAGGGGGCAAATGTTGGAACCAATATTTTCACGAATGGTATGCAGACACGTGGCATAGTGATAATCACAAAAGAGTGTATAAATGAAGAAAGTGGAAAAGGCACAGTTCAGTAGTTATCATTTGTTACCGAATTATAAGGAAGAGATAAATGAGCAAAAGAAGGCGGGAAAACCAAATGTTTGAATAAACCGCATAAGAAGGAGGAAACCACCAACTAGTGTCGCGATCGATAACGTTGAAACAGACATGGGAAAAAACGTGCCACAGGAAGTCAGTAAGTGGAGATTTTGAAGCGGACCACGATCAGCACGATGGAGGAAGTTTCAGAGGAAGCAATTGATCATGGAGATCACGAAGTGTCTCCAATAAAGATAAAGGACGACAGTTACCAAGGGAAGGCGGTTACACATTTCAAGTATAAAAGCAGATGAAAGGAAATAAAGAAAAGGGTCGTCAATCTCTCAACAAAAATAGACTAGGAAGAATAGCTTATTTAGACTTCTTTAGACAGCTCATTAGATGATTTGTGTAGTATCGATAGGAAATCCACTAAGCTGTAGAAACTATGTTCATTATTTTGTAAGAATTGTATTTGTGATTTCAGTGGGCGTATCATCTTTTGATCAATTCAACATATTGTCATTTGTTAGTTTTCATTTTTAGCAAAGTCCTCAAGCCCGAGAGCCAAAAAGATCCCACGCTGTTCATCGATCGTGTCAGAGGGGCACGATCGATAGTGAGTTTGCCCAGCAGCGCAAACAGATGACTTATACGAAAAGAAGGATTTTGATAGAAGCAATTAAAAAAAGATTTGAGTATGATAGCTTTGAGAACTAACTTTGATGGAAGTATATACGTTTCATGAGAAAAATAGTTCGGTGGTTGATGCAAAAAAGAGTATTGATGAATCACCAACAAGATCTGTTTATGATACATTCAAAAGCTAAGCTCCGTTTGACCCAGTTTTTTTCCAGTTTAGTAAACTGGAGAAAATAAACACGTTCGGTGCATAATTTTTGGTTTTTTTTTTTTTTCCTTCAGTTTAAAAAATCAGTTTTTAAACCAAGGCTCTTTTTGAAAAACCGCAAAAATGAGTTTCGATTTTTATTTTGAGACCACCACCACTACCACCTTCCCACCGCCGACAGCCACCGTCGATAGCCAGTCGACCACCACCACATCGGTCACTGCCACCACAAACCACCACCAAAGAAAAAACTGGGTAATCAAACACCTAAAAGAAAAAAAAAACTCAAAATAAAATTTGGGTAATCAAACACTAACTTATTTTTGTAAAAGAAAAAAATTAAATAAGTTTGATTTTTATTTTTATTTTAAAATAAAAAATCAAAACTGAAAGTGTTACTAAACGCTATCAAAATTTTTGAATAAAAAGGGTTTCTTTTATGAGAGAGTTACATTTGGAACATTGATGATGGAAGATTTTAGGAGACAACGATTCTCTGATGCAAATTATCAAAGCACAGATCTAATGCTGGTGGAATGAGATTTCAACATATATAACAACATAATTATTACGACACTGAGTATAGTAGAAGAGCACAAAGAAACTAATCATTAAAACCTATTTATGGCATCATGCAGAGCAATCATCATTACATGACAACAAATAAACCATAGCCAAGTCATTTGAACGAGAATGCAATGGCATAAGTGAAATAATGACAAACTAAGGCATCATGAAAAACAATCACACCCAAAAGTAGATCTATAACATATTCACGGGAAAAGTACTGATGATCAAACCTATCGTGTGAATCTTCGGGAGTAGATAATACCATTGGTGACAAAATGTTGCATTACCACGAAGTAAGGATGACATATTGTTACTTTGGATGATTCACAATCAGATTGATCCTCCTTTGATGATAGAACTTGATTAAAATTAACACTTGACCATCGTGTATGAAGATTGTGCCTAGGGGAGGCAGTTTGGTATGCTTGCGCGTTTTTGATTGAGTGATGTCTTTCGCAAAATGCTAGTGTGATATCTCACAATGTAAAATAATTTGAAATTAGTCTTATAAGATTCTGCCTATCAGCTCCTAAATAACTACCTATTGGTTAGGGGTGAGCACAAAACCGTTGAAATCGGTCCGAACCGATCCAACTGAACCAATCTAATCTGCACTGTCCAAAAGTCTTAACGGTTCAGTTTCACATTTCTTAAACCGACCTTGGTTTGGTTCACGGTTCACATTTTTGAAATCAAGCACAAAGCAAACTGAATCGACCTACGATATGTTAACTATTTTTAGTAACATTCGTTGATAATTTTCTCATACATAGTACTAAAATATCCAAATAAACAAAACCTTGACTAGCAATTATAATACAAAAATTTAGTGATCAATATCTTTTTATATTTACTCATTGTTTGTCACGCATCAATAATAAGGGCATACTTGAGTTTTCATTGTAATATATATATGGATTGATACTTACATCTTATGCTAACATGAAAACTTAAATATTGAACTTAACAACATTATGTGCAATTGAAAGAAAATATAACTTTAATTTTGGTAACATATTTGGATCCAATGGTAGTGTGAAAAAGAACGTCGTCGTTAAATAAGCGCAAACCGATCTAAACCAACTAAGTTGAATCATTTAAACCGATCATGTTTGGTTCACAAATTTTCAAACTGAGGCGTAGTGGTTTGATCTACGGTTTGACCTTCAAACCCGAACAAACTAAACTGTGCTTACCCCTACTATTGGCAATCCTTTTAAAAGGAGGCTTTACCTGGTAGGGCCATGGACAATGTTGTTGTAGATAGTACTTGTATGAACCTTGGAGGTACTAGAAATGTGCCAGAGTGCGACTCTGAAGCATGCTAAAAGTGTTCCAACATGAATTCTGGGGCAAAAGAGGGTTGATTATGAGATCCCACACTTGCTATATATTTAGGGTATACGAAAATCTCACAACAACTGTGTACTAGGGGAGGTCCTATGCTATTTCTGAGAAGACCTTACCAAGGATCTCTTCAGCACCTACTTAGATACCCTTTTTTAAGGGATACATTGGCTTTTGGTGGGACCATGAACTAGGTCATTACATTGAATCAAAGCCTATTCTTGAAAGTTCGGGCGGGGTTATCTAGTTAGATTCTAAAGGTTGTGACAAATAGGCATATTTGAATTAGGCTGATCCAATTGAGTTGCTGGTATTATCAAACAAAGGCTAGAGATGAAGATTTTGATCCATGTACGGTTAACGTTAAAATTTGGCCTTAATTTTAGCAGAGATGGTTGGGTATAAAGAAGGGATAATGTTGGACACATTTTAATTAGCCTCATAAGATCTTGCGCATGAACTTATAAGTAACTACTTTGCTAGGGAGGCAATGTGGTGGGGCAATGGAGCGGGTCATTTTGCTAAGAGTTTAAGACTGTGTACTCCCATAACTTGAGCCCCAAGGTGTTGTTTTACAAGATACTGTTCAGGGGCGGATCCAAAAAGTCTCATTGGAAGGGACCAAATTAAAGTCATTAAAAAAAGGGATAATTACAGCAGTGCCTCTAAAGTTAGGGTGAAGTTATAGTCGTGCATGGACATTAAGTTTCAAAATGTAACACACCGTGACCAAAAATATTAAAAAAGTAGCACTTGTGTCTATCCGTTTCACCCAAAAAGTATACTCTTTTATGATGTCATCATTATGAATTTCTAAAATGGCAAGACTGCCATTGTACTGTACACTGAATAATTTTAAAAATGTCAAATCAGGATTTAAAACCCTAATTTGAAAATTAGGGTTTTGAAAACCTAATTTAAAAATTAGGGTTGTTAAACAGCAGCCCTTCCCTGCTAGCCCCCAGCCTCCCTTGCCCCATCCCTCCAGCAACCTCTCCTTCCCTCACCCCACCACCGTGCCCACTTCACACTGCCCCCTGCCGCTGCAACCCCAATCGCCCACCTACCCATTTCTGCCATAGCCCAAACCTACTCCCTTATCCCGCTGCTGCCATAGCTCCAAGCCACCTACCCACATTGCGGCTACTGCTGCAAAAATCCACCCACCCACCCACCCCCACCAGCCTGCCGCAATTCCCCGAGCCATTACTGTCGTTGCCTTGATATTAGGGCTTTTTGTGTGCCTGTGAAATGAAGAGACATGAAATGAAGAAATAAGGAGAGAGAAAAAAGATAAAAGAAGATGGAATTTTAATTTTTTATAGGGGCAATCAGGTCTTTTCATAAAAAATCGTTATGTATTTTCGTATTCCATCTTGTTAATGGACATAGTTATAATTTGCCCAAATGAATGGAGATGCTTGTAATTTCATCCTAACCTTAGAGACTTTGCTATAATCATCCCTAAAAAGATTGATGAGTAACATAAAATAATTTACGTCACGGTTGAGCGTATTAAATGTAAAATAGATTGCTCAATTTGACTACTAATTATATAATTTCACTATTTATGGTGATTTATTTAACTTGATAAGATTAGTAAACAAAAAATTACTATTGCCTATGAAAGAAGCTTATAACTCTTACGGTATATATGCATATTAAGGTGATTATTAATTGTATAAGGACAATAGTCATATATAAGTTAACATACTATAAGAATTTTAACTAAAAAAAAGAAGTAACCTTGATTTATTTGTGTTTTCTTTGTAATATGAAAATTTGGAATTTGAAAGAATGAAGACAGATAATGTAACGAGAAAAAGACAAAGACTACGATTGCTGGTGGCAGCAAGAGTCAAAAACACAAAATAATAAATCCTAATATATTAATGTTACAATATAATTTCATCTTCGTAACTATTTTAAATAGGATTATCTATTATTTAAAACAATTAAATTTTTTTTCCTGAAATAGGGCTGCCTTGGCCCTCGCCAATCACATAGGTGATCCGCCCCTGGTAGTGTTAGTCCTACCATTATTAGACCTAGGCTTACATCCAGTTTTGATGATAACCCACACCAATGATTAAGTTGTTTAATACACATTTGAGTTTGCGAAGCTTTACGTTTTCATCATCATCTCAAATCAACTACAATGAGTGATCCCTTAGAATAGGAATGTAGTCGACTGTATTCCGTGGCCCTCAACTTATTAGAAGAACTCGGTCACCTGCAATGGGAATGCAAGGGACTGTAATGCTCTATCTAGCATATTTATTAACCCACTAACCACCAATATACAAACTAACTGTGCGTAGCTATGCCACTTATCAGCCATATTCTAAGATTTTACAATTGCATGAATTCAAAGCTCAAAAAGCTTATTCAATCTCTTTCCACTTACATTGATTTTACATTCGTTTAAACCAAGATAGTATTCATCGTAAGCATATACTCTACATATTAGAGCATTCCTTTTCATCAATACACTTACCGCTATTTGTTTTAGAGCTTCATATTGTACTCATCATCTTATAGAGTAATTCAATTTAATTTACAATAACCTTTCATATCATTAGAAAGGGGTTGTCAAGCTTCTGGAGGAATTTAAACTTACAATAATATTTCATATAATATCATTTGTAACTAGGGGTTGTCAAGCTTTGAGCTTTAGAGCTTGTCCAAGCTAGTTATTTGGTGAATGGATGGCACCAACGGGTTGATGTTGGTTATGATCCAAAGGTGAACCAATCTTGTAGATTTTAGGGCTTCTCAAGGGATTTATTTGAAGTGTTGGTCTGGACGTAAGCGTGTAGGTAATTTGAGCTGAACCATTTAAATCATTTATGTCCAGTCTCTAGACCTAATCTTAATATTCTAACTTTTCTTGTTTTATGAGATTGTTTAGCTTGATTAAGTAGTGATATCCATTGCTTCTCAATTGAAATAGTTTTGTCATGATTAATTTTTAGTTTCCCATCTTAGTTTAAAAACCCTATTCACCCACCTCCATAGTTCATTCATTGGTTTTAATTGGTATTAGAGTCTCAACTCTTAATGTATCGGTCAACACCAAGAGAGAGTATCGATTATGACTTATGTCTTTGGCATTTGGGAGTAGCCCTACAACTAGGCCTTCTTGTTCACTGGGACCAATTATAATGTGTGGAAAGTGAAGACAAAAATCTTTTTGGAGTTACAAGATTATAAGACGTGGAGTACAATTGAGGAGGGCCCTTTTGTGCCTATGAAAGAGGTTGATAAAATTACTAGAATTAAACCCGTGCGAGAATTAGATGATCATGATAAAAGCTTATTTATGTTAAAGCTCCTGCAAAAAGTTTCTTGCTTTGTGCTTATACTTTCAAATGAATCTATTATGGCTGTAAACACATGTTTTGAAAACATTAGAAATTTGTATGATTATTTTGTGAAATAGGTAACAATCTTTGCCAAGAGCTTGAGATGCTGAGATCACCACCGCCTTTCAAGCATCAAAGAATCACATCTTCCCTCTTGATGAATTGATGTGCTCATTAGTGGCATACAACATGGAATTGTAGTCTTTGGATCAAGATACAAAAAAGAAGACCACATTAGTTGCCTTAAAAGCCACTTCAATGGAAACTGATGAAGAACAACTTAATGCATGACCTTTTTCACGAACTCAAAAGTATCTATTTGGCTAGCCCTTTATAGGGAGACATTGCCTTGTGTTGGGGTTGTGGACTAGGTTGTATGAATGGTATAAGAGCCAATTCTTGAAAGCTTAGGCTAAGTTATTGCATAGAGTTATCAATGGTTGGGAGAAACAAATGCAAGCCCGGATTTATCCTGTAATACCCTAAAAGTGCCTTAAGTTAATCTAACTGTTAATTAGGTTAATTGGGAGGGGGTTATTTTTATTAGTAGCATTATTTTTATTGATAATTAGGTATTAGGAATTTAAATGAGGGGTTAGTTTGGCCTTGGGGGCAAAAATGCAATTTTATAAAAATGTTGGCGGTAAAAAATGCAATCATGAAAAGTTAGGGGGCAAAATTATAATTTTTAAAATTTTGTGATAAGTGGCATGAAAGGTGTCGTGAGGGAGGAAAAGATTCGAGGAACATTGGCCACATCCTACTTACAAAGAGTGACTAAGCTTATCGTTTAAAAAAAATAATGTGAAGTTAGGAGAATTAAAGAGGAAAGAAGTAAAAAGAAAGAAAAGAGAAGAAACAGAGTCTCGACAGAAAGAAGAAAAACAAGGGAAGAGAAGAAAAAATAGAGAAAGAAGAGAAAAAGAGAAAGAAGGAAAGAAGAAGAAAAGAAAATCCTAAAGCTCTAATGGTAAGCCCTTTCTTCCCATGATTTAATTAGGGTTTAATTGGAATTGGAATTAAGATGGTGTTTATGATATATGCAAAGGGGTAACCGGCCGTGGGGATGGGGTTGTGAGGTTGGTGTGGGTTCAGCATGGGTGTTAGAGAGTGAAAGGGGGAGGGGGAACAACTGTGGAGGCTGCTAGGAGAAGGGGGAGTGGTGTGAGAAGTGTGGAGTGTGTGTGTAGGGGGGGACTGTGAATCTGTTATGTGTGTGCTGGGGCATGCATGTGCAGCACACTGCTACTACAGCGGCAGTGTTGCTATGTTTGGGGTGTGGGGATGGTGGAAAAAGGGTAGGGGTGGAGTAGGTGTGGGGGAAGATGGAAGGGGATGTGTGGTGTGTGCAATTAGGTAGAATGGGTGTGTGACTGAAAATAGAAGGCGAAAAGGGAGGGAAATGGGGGTTAGTGTGTGTTCTAGGTTTGCAATGGGGGGAGGAGGGCTCGACAGTGGAGGAAAAAGAAGCTATGGGTGTGGGATGGTGAATCACTGTGTGGATTTGATCTAAAAATGTATGAATAGTGACTGTAATCGTCACTAAAGATAGCTATGTTTTACTCAGTCCATTAATGGAATTCTTAAAAATAGTTCAACGCAGTTTTGGACAAAGTACTGAAAAAGACACTGTTTATTTTTATGAAATCTATAACATAAAAAAGTTTCAGATTTTTTTGATGTCTGGAAGGGGTTAATTGACGCAGTTATCGTAAAATTTCACAGTGAATTTAAAAATAACAAAGTAAAGCAGTTTTGCCTGAAAATTTTACGAGGACCTTAAAACGTTGAGGTGCTTCAATGTTTGAAGTTTGAGGACATTTGGAAGCCAATAGCATTTTAGCAGAGCCGGCTTCCGAGAGCTGTGTTTATTATCAGTTCAAAATTTTTGACAAAAAATCCTTGGAGGGCTTTTTATCCAAATAAATAAATGTAGATACTTAAAAATAGGCTTTAAAGTGATTTTGGGATTTTAATGGTGGCAATGGCCGCTCGGCAGTGTATTGGTAATTTTACAAAAGGTCTTATTTGATTAGGTGAACCCGCTCATTGTAGTCTGAGGTTGCTTGGCTAATCGGCTAAAAGCCAATCAGGTACGATAACGTGGTTTCTTGTATGCTATGAATAGTTTCGCTTAGCATACATGTTGTTGATAGTGTTGTGTATTGTGAATATTGCATGGTTGATAGATGATGTCGGTGGTTGTTGTGCCGATGTCCCTTTTAGTTAAAACTATTGTTGAGGATTTGTTGTTAATTTTCTCTCAGTTCCACTCTGTTGATACGGAAAAGGGTTCGCTGCTACGTGGAAGTGCCACAAAGGATGCAGTCTGAGTCAGCTTCCAGTTAGACAAAGTAGGAGACAACAAGGACAGAGTAAGGGTTGAGAGCAAGGCCCCCCAGACTGGTCGCGAGGCTGGTCCGCGCAGGCAGGGCGACGACGAATAGGGCCGACGGTCGACACCGTGTCAAGTGTGAAGCCAAGGGTCTGGTGACTGAGGTCCAAATGTGTTTCCTCACTAGAATTCGAGAGAATGTCTTTTTAGAGATCAGGAAAAGTCCAAATGAGGGAAAGTCCTTGAATAAGCTCCAAAGTCCACTTTTATAGGCAAAAATGTGGGGGTCATAAGTTGACATGTCATGAACGACACGTCAGCAGGGGCTAAAGTATGATTCTCTATCGGAAAAGTTCGTGCTGCCCTGGCCTGAAATCTGTCTGCCTGTCTAAGGAGAAGATTGCCGTGGTAGCATGGTCAGATCCTGTTGCCCTAGACTAGTCCAAGCTTATGAATCCCACAAATGCGTCAAGAGATAGCAGAGAACCTGACAGCGGTGAGGGTTGCCCCTGTAGCCAACTGCCAGGCGGACTAGGAGCGATGCCCTCCAAGGACCTGTCCCTTCGGAGTGACCCGTGGGTCAACCCTGGGGTGTCGAAGATCAAAAATATGAGTAACATGAGTGGCCAGAGCCGCAGGAAAGTCTGAAGCGGGGAAGTCTTCGAAAAGAAATTCCTTGCAAATCTAATGTCAGCCCTTTCTTCCCACGATGGCTTAGGGTTGTAATCCTGGAATTGGAACAAAGATGGTGTTTGATGATATATGCACTAAGTGGGTAACCGGCCGCAGTTTGATGGAGGGCGACGGCACGAAGCCCATGGTTTGGAGTCGGCATGGTGCTAGATGAGTGATTGAGCCGGCGATGGCGAAACCCATGCTGGGAGAGCCGGTGGGCAAGAAGCCCTTGCGGAGTTTGTTGAGAATGGCGCTGAGCCCGTGATGGCGCTGAGCCCGTGCCGCAGTTTGTTGAGCCGGTGACGGCACGAAGCCCGTCCCATATTTTGATTGAGCCGGCAAGTGCTATGATGGCGCTAAACCCATGCCGCAGTGTTGAGCCAGCGGGCATGAGGGCGTCCCGCAGTTTGATTGAGCCAGCGAAGGCGCTAAGCCCGTGATGGCGCTAAGCCCATGCCGCAGTTTGATTGAGGCGACGGCACGAAGCAAGGATTGAGGGCGATGGCGCTAAGTTGCAGTTTGATTGAGCCGGTGATGGCATAAAATGTAGCGAGGGGGAGGGGATGAGGAGAGTGGGTCGACAGTTCCACGACCAAGAAAGTGGGGTGGTGAAACGATGGAGATGCAAGGAGCATGGAGTGTGAGAGAACCAAGGGGCACGACTGTGTTAGTGGCGTGGTGCATGGGTACGGCGGAGTGAGTAAGGTAGGGGGCACATCTATGTTTGTGGCGCATGACAGTGAAGCGTCACGGAGAAAATTGGTGTCGGGGCAGTGTTTGTGGCGCATGAGCACAGTGAAGCGTCAAGACAACACGGTGTACGTTTATGAAAGACCAACGCAGCGACGAACAAGAGATAATTTGTGAATGTCATGAGAATAGGTATTGACGCTGACGAACGTAAATATTTGAATGTTATGGAATAATGGGCAAAGTCGCAAGACAATTTGGTGCCTGGGAATGCATCATGAAATACAAGAGTGACCGTAAAACTTGAGGGGCTATCAACAATGTTTGAAGTTTGAGGACACTTGGAAGCCAATAGCACTTTTATGCAAAGCCGGCTTCCGAGAAGGTGTGCGGGCAATCGGTTCAAAATTTTTGACAAAAAAGTCCTTGGAGCGCGGATTAGACGAAGGTAAATAAATGTAGTGCTTGACGAGAGTTGAAGCTGAGCGCGGGCGACGGGATTCCGGAGCTGTGTAATCGGCAAATGGCCGCGCGGGCAAAGGTCTTAGATGGTTAGGTGAACTTGGATTGGAGGAACGGCCTTGGCTGCGGATCGGCTACGAAGGTCGCAGCGTACGACTAAGTCGAGGTTTCATGCTAGAAGTTTCGTACGCATAAAGTGTGTTGACTAGCGAACGGTTGTCGACATATTGTGTTGAGTATTGATATGGCATGATGAGCGATGGTGTCTGTGTTGATGTGCCGATGTCCCTTTTAGTTAAAACTATTGTTGAGGATTTGTTGTTAAGGGGGAAGGCACACCAAGGTTGCTTCTCAAAGGGAAAAAGCATTATTACTTGATTATGTGACGCTTTGACCGGCATGTGAGCATTGAAAAGTTGATCGTTGACTGGGTGATATGTCACGCAAAGTGGGTCCCTTAGCAGGACCTGGGGTGTGACCAGAATAGGGTATGAACATAAGCCCCCTGCATGTGGTGTGCGCGGAGGGGCAACCTGAGCGGGCACCGCACGCATAAACACATAATAAGATGTTGATGTTGTTTGGCCAGAAAGTTGTTGACATCATCTTTGAGTGATGAAGGTGAAGAGTTGGCGGCTTGAGTGACGAGCGCCGGGTGACGGGCGACGGGGGTCGCAAAGAGGACTTCCGGACGACGGGGGATGAGGGTCACAGAGACAGCTCCCTGGTGATGGGCAACGAGTGTCGCGGAAGTTGCGCACGGCGCTGGCAACTGGGGTAGCGGAGACGGTGCCCGGGCGACGGGAGACGAGCGTCACGGAGATGGAGCCCGGGCGAAGGGCGACAGGGGTCGTGAAGAGGACGTCCGGATGACCGGTGACGAGGGTCGCAGAGACAGCCCCCGGGCGATGAGGGTCACGAAGAGGACCTTCGGATGACCAGCGATAAGGGTAGCGAAGAGGATGTCCAGATGACGGGCGACGAGGGTCGCGGAGACAGCCCCCTGGCAACGAGGGTTGCGATGGTGGTGCGGTAAGGGTGTGGTGATGGGCACAGGCTCGCGGTTGATGCGAGTGTAGCCAGAGTTGCGAGAAAATTTCTAAGTATGGAAAAAAGTGATGAAATGTGGAAGGAAGGGGCAACACGAAGGTTGGAGCGCGAGATGCACGTCATGTCTTCACGATTTTTTTTGGTAGCGTTGAAAATGGGTAAGGGCGAAGGTGTGTCGTTGTGGCGGTGGAGGCTGAATACGGTGTTGTCTTGTGAAAATGGTGGGTGCTTATGTTAGCGTTGTGAAAATGGTGAAAATGTATTTTTCAAACCAAAAAAGCAGTGAAATTAAAACAAATGGGGGGGGGTCGGTGAAGTGGTTGGGTCGGCCAGGGGGTAGCGGTGGTTGTGGGGTCGTCCAGCGGGACTCAGCCGTTGGGGGGGGGGGGTCTGCCAGCTGTGTGGTGGTGAGAATGGCCAAAGTTGGAGAGAAAATGGCGAAGGATCAAGACTGCCGCGCCTTCGGCGGGCTTACGGGGTTGGGGGAGAGGAAGAGAGAGAGAGAGAGAGAGAAAGGAGGGGGTCGGGATAGCCGGGGGGTCGGCGGGGTGGTTGGGTCGGCTAAGTGGGTTAGCGGGGAGAAGGGTCGAAGCAGAAATGAAGGGGAAGAGGTGGTCGGCGGGGGCAATGGGCTGCCATGTCGCCATGGGGCATGCGAGGTTGGGGGGAGAGGATAGGGAGAGAGTTGAGGGGGAGGGGGGTCGGCGGGAGGAGTGGCGACGCCGGGAAGGTCGGCCGGCCAAAGGCCGAGATGGCGGTCCGGCGCAAGAGGTGCGGTGCGCCAGGAGAAAAGAGAAAGAAAAGGGAAATTAGGGTTTGGGGAATGAGGATCGGGTCGGGTCAACGAGCAGGCGGGTTAACCCGCTTAAGCTGAATAAAGAGAGGGGAAAGTGGCGGGGAAGGCGCGGGTCGGGGCCCTCGCGGGTCGGGTTATGCCCAGCTTTGCTATATTGATTTTGACTTAAAAAAAAAATTCAAAATTTTTTTTGGAGCCTATAAAAGGAGCATGAGAGGGGATGTAAAATTTTGAGGTGAAAGGGAGAGAAAGAGGGAGGTTGGGGATTGATGGAAATTTCTAAGTGCTGGAGAGAGCACCAGAGGGTGAAAAATTTCGTGAAAATTTTTCTAAGTGTAGAATGAGGATGAGAGGGTGATGACCCGACCGTGAGTAGGTAGGGTGTGAGGGAGGTTTGAATTTTTTTTTTAAAGCGGTGAAAATTTTGCTGAGTGTTGAGCTGGAGCAAGAATGCCGAAGTAAGTCGCAAGGGGTGGTGACCCGACCTCGAAAACTGAAGAAATTTTTTCTAAGTGTTGGAGAAAAGGTGAAGGGCTCCGAGCGAGGCCGCAGGGGGTGGTGACCTGACAGTGAAAAACGAAGAAATTTTTCTAAGTGTTGAAGAGTGAAAAGGGTGCTAAGTGAAGTCGCGAGGGTGATGACCCGACTGCAAAAAATGAAGAAAATTTTCTAAGTGTTGAAGAGTGAAAAGGGGGCCGAGTGAAGTTGCGGGGGTGATGACCCGACCGCGAAAAATGGAAAAATTTTTCTAAGTGTTGACCTCTGGCAAGGGCTCCGAGGGAGGCCGCGACGAGTGGTGACCCGACCGTGAAAAACGAAGAATTTTTTCTAAGTGTTGAAGAGTGAAAAGGGCGCTGAGTGAGGTCGCGGGGGTGATGACCCGACCCCGAAAAATGAAGAATTTTTTTCTAAGTGTTGAAGACGGAGAGTGGAGCTCAGCGGTGGGTCAGCATCGACGACCAATTGAGTGACAGAGGCATGGGAGGGTTGGCAAGACGTGTTGCGTGCATGCCCATGAGGTCGCACGGCCTGAGGGGATGTCGGCTAATGGAGTTGAGACTTAGTAGCGTGGCTTGAGCCACCCTGTGCACCACGTACCAAGTTGCTGCAATATGAGGCGAGAGGGGTAGGGAACCTGGCTTGCTTAGGGTAGGCAAGAGGTGAAGCCCCCAATGAAGTGGGACATAGCACCAAGGGTGGTGCCAGTAGAACAATGTTAGCGTGAAAAATCTCCAAGTCTGAAAATGATGGCCTCTTGGATGGCTGGGCAGAGGATGTGACTGGTAGTTCTGGTAGCCATATGTTGCAGAGGCATGGTTGCTTGAGTGTGTCAGGCAAGGAATGAATTGCATTGTTGGTAGTCCTTGTAGCTCTCCGCTGCACATGCATGGTGCCTAAGTCTGGCAGATATGCAGACTGCAACACGATGCTCACCTCCCCAGCGGAGTAGCCAAAATGTTGATACGGAAAAGGGTTCGCTGCTACGTAGAGGTGCCACAAGGGATGCAGTCTGAGTCAGCTTCCAGGTAGACAAAGTAGGAGACAACAAGGATGGAGTAAGGGCTGAGAGCAAGGCTCCCCAGATGGGTCGTGAGGGCTGGCAGAGCCGCGCAGGCATGGCGACGACGAATAGGGCCGACGGTCAACAATCCGTTTTAAGGGTGCAGAGTCAAGGGTCTGGTGACCGAGGTCCAAATGTGTTTGTCTCACTAGAATTCCAGAGAGAATGTCTTTTTAGAGAGAGAAAGTGAAAAGTCCAAATGAGAGAAAGATCCTTGAATAAGCTCCAAAGTCCACTATTTATAGGCAAAAATGTGCGTGTCATAAGTTGACATGTGTCACCCCATGAGAACGACACGTCGCCAGGGGGTCCAAAGTAGTGATTTTCCGTCGGACTGCCGGTCCCCAAGTTCATGCTGCCCTGCCCTTGCAACATCTCTCTGCCTGTCTGAGGAGACTGATCATGCCGCGGTAGCATGGTCAGAGTAGCCGGTTGCCCTAGCCACCAGTCCAAGCCCTTACTGAATCCCACAAGGTGCGTCAAGAGACGCGCAGAGAACCTGACAGCGATGAGGGTTACCCCTGTAGCCAAATGCCAGGTGGACTAGGCGCGATGCCCTCCAAGGACCTGCTCCCTTCCTGGAGTGACCCGTGGGTCATTGCACTGGTGGTGTCGACGATCAACAGTAATATGAGTAACAAGAGTGGCCATGGTCATCGCTTGATGCTTAGAGTCTGTTGCGGGGAAGACTTTGCGTCGGAGTTCCCTGCAAGTGTGATGTCAGTGGCTTTAAGGTTGTGTCGACGATGGCTTCAGGGTTACGAGCCCATCCTGCTGCGAGGGCCAGATCCCCCAGTGATTGAGCCGACAATGGCGCTAAGCCCGTGATGGCGCTAAGCCCATGCCGCAGTTTGATTGAGCCGGCGACGGCATGAAGCCTGTCCCGCAGTTTGATTGAGCCGGCGATGGCGCTAAGCCCGTGATGCCGTTTGATTGAGCCGGCGACGGCACGAAGCCCGTCTCGCAGTTTGATTGAGCCGGCGATGACGCTAAGTCCGTGCCGCAGTTTGATTGAGCTGGCGACGGCACGAAGCCCGTCCTGTAGTTTGATTAAGTTGACGATGGCACTAAGCCCATGCCACAGTTTGATTGAGCCGGCAACGGCATGAAGCCCATCCCGCAGTTTGATTGAGCCGGCGATGGCCCTAAGCCCATGATGGCACTAAGCCCATGCCGCAGTTTGATTGAGCCGGCGACGGCACGAAGCCCGTCTCACAGTTTGATTGAGCTGGCGATGGCACGAAGCCCGTCTCGCAGTTTGATTGAGCAGGTGATGGCGCTAAGCCCGTGGTGGCGCTAAGCCTATGCCGCAGTTTGATTGAGCCAGCGATGGCACGAAGCCTGTCCCGCAGTTTGTTTGAGTTGGCGATGGTTCTAAGCCCGTGATGGCGCTAAGCCCATGCTGTAGTTTGATTGAGCCGGTGACGGCACGAAGCCCGTCCCACAGTTTGATTGAGTCGGCAATGGTGCTAAGCCCGTGATGGCGCTAAGGCCATGCCGCAGTTTAATTGAGTCGGCGATGGCACGAAGCCCGTCCCGCAGTTTTGATTGAGCCGGCGATGGCGCTAAGCCTGTGCCGCAGTTTGATTGAGCCGGCGACGGCACGAAGCCTGTCCTGCAGTTTGATTGAGCCGGTGATGGCGCTAAGCCCGTGCCGCAATTTGATTGAGCCGGCGACGGCACAAAGTCCGTCCCACAGTTTTGATTGAGCCAGCGATGGCGCTAAGTCCATGATAGCGCTAAGCCCATGCCGCAATTTGATTGAGCCGGCGACGGCACGAAGCCCGTCCCGTAGTTTGATTGAGCCAGCGATGGAGCTAAGCCCATCCCCTAGTTTGATTGAGCCAGGGATGGCATGAATTCTGTGATGGCGTAAGCCTATTCAGTAGTTTGATTGAGCCGGTGATGGCATACAGCCTATCCCGTAGTGAGGGCCAGAGCCCTTGGTGATGCTGCCCACTTCGGAGAGTGGGTCGAAGCATGTTCCACGACCAAGGCAAGGTGCACATGGTGTGGTGAAATGATGGACCGATGCAAGGATCATGGTAGTGTGACAGAGAGCCAAGGGGCACGACTGTGTTAGTGGCGCGGTGCATGGGCCCAGCGGAGTGAGTATGGTGTCGGGGGCACGTCTGTGTTTGTGGCACATGAGCGCAGTGACGAGCGTTACGGAGACAACACTTGGTGCCGGGGCACGTGCTATGAAATTGGCGCACGGACCCGGCGACGAATGTCACGAAGATAATACCTGGTGCCGGGGCACATGTCATGAGAATGGCGCATTGGCGCTGCGACGAACATCGTGGAGCAATACATGGTGCCGGGGTACATGTTATGGGAGTGGCGCATGGGCGTGGCGACGAGAATGGGGCAAGACAATACTTGGTGCCGGGGGCAAGCATCATGAGAATGGGGCAAGGGCGCAGCGACGAACATCATGTAACAATACTCGGTGCCAGGGGCACGTATCATGACAATGGCGAACGGGCGCGGTGACGACCGTCGCGGGGATACACTTGGTGTCGGGGGAACTTGTCATGGAAATGGCGCATGGGCGCGGCGACAAAGGTGTGCGGGCGACGAGAGTAGCAGAGCTGGCGCGCGGTTGACGAGAGTCGTGGAGCTAGAGCACGGGTGACGGGAGTCGCAGAGCTATCGTCCGGAAGTGGGCGACGAAGGTTGCGGAGATGGTGCGCAAGCGACTACAGTCGCAGAGTTGTCGCGCGGGCGACGAGAGTCGCTGAGTTGTCCCGCGGATGCGAGCGAAAGTGTGAGGACTAGCGAATGATTGTCGCGGCGACGGAGCACGGTGACGGAGTGCGGCGACGAGCGACGGTCGTTGCAACTATGGCGCGCGACCTGAGCAACGGTCGTCGGTCGTCAAGATAGGTGGCCTACCCCCTAGGGTGGCCGACCCCTTTAAGGGGGAAGGCACACCAAGGTTGCTTCTCAAAGGGAAAATGCATGATGACTTGATTATGTGACGCTTTGACCGGCATGTGAGCATTGAAAAGTTGACCATTGACTGGGTGATGTGTCGCGCAAAGTGGGTCCCTTAGAGGGACCTGAGGTACGACCAGAATAGGGTATGGACACATTCTATGGGTGAGGTTAGTGTGAGTGTCAGTTGTAGTCTTGAACACTGGTCAGTTTTGGGAGCAAAAATTCTTGCTTGAGTAATTGATTGATCGAGGATGTAAGGTGAGCTCATTTCCTTTATTCCGTCCAATTGGTGTAACTTGTAGTTTGGCGGTAGCGTGGTTGGGTACGAACACTCCACATGAGTTCACTTCTTGTGTTTAACGTCTCTTTTAATTACTTGAGACTGAGATAAACATCCTGAAAACTGGACATTATATGAAAGGAGGGTTTGTGAAATATAATCACAGGCAAAAACGATATATGGCGCTTGAGTCGAGTCTGTCGTGTTTCGTTGAGTCAAGTCTGTCGGGTCTGAGTCTGCATTATATTTGACTTTATCTAGATGTTAACGTTTTTAATGACTTGTATTTCATTGACATTTAAATGGCTGTACTAATTTCATGTTCACTTGCATAATATGTCAATGTGTCAGTAGGTTAGTCCTGTTCATAAAAATGTGAGGATAATGTTGTTATGTTGGGCTTTAAAGCCGTTTAGTCTGACGAAAAAAAAATATCGCCTGGCCATTAGGTTGATGTTGTGTTATTTACCGACCTCTTGATTATTGATATCGTTGGGTTGATTATTATTTTTCACGAGGCTGCCGCATCGTTTGTGCATGTTAATCATCGTGTTATCTTTAATGGACGATTTGTGCTTATTCCTTATTTGTGTTGTTTCAAGTGGTAAGGTCGAACATGGTGAGATGTCGGGAAAAGGGAAGGAGAAGTTAGCTTGATTTATAAAAGGAGACATAAGATGGTGTCGACCATATTTTAGGATCTAGATGTTCTATATTAAAAGTTTTGTTGTATTTATGCTGAAGGTTATAGCGAAATTTTTATAAGAATGCTCTTTTAAAGCCTTTATGTGTATAAAGTTGTGTATGTAGAGTTGCTCTGTAATCCAACAGGGTTAAGTTGCATTTATAATCGATAACTCAACTCTCGTAACGTCACTTGGGCTGGGGGTGTTGCATATCCCTTAGCAAGAGGATGTTACGGCGACGAAGGGTGAGCCAGGTACATCACTACTGGCTATTGGCTAGAGATAAATCTTTTGAGTCACGCCTGATTGGGACTTAGTGAGGATGCTAATGCATATATATGAAGGATAATTTTGACAAGTCCATTGAACGTGGGATAGTATACAATTGACCTTATAAAATCCTGCCCATGAACTCAAAAGCACCTACTTGGATAGCCCGTTTAAGGGAGGCATTACCCTTTGAGACTATGGACTGGTCACTAAAGATGGTATCAGAGCCAAGTCTTAAAAAGCTTGGGGTTATCCAGTCAAGTCGGCAATGATTGGAGGAACTGAAGGCAAACCTAGGTATATCCCACATCAAGAGGATGATTAGATTAAGAAAGGGTGAGCAGATATATCCCGCATTGACTAGAAAGAAAGATTCTGGGCTAGTTGTGATTGAGTTTATCAAGGACACTAAGGCATTAGAAAGCAAGAGTGTGATATCCCACATTGGTTGTGAGAATGGATATGAGATTCTCTTTATAAAACTTTGCTTATGAACTCATAAGTACCTACTTTGGCTAGCTGTTTAATTTTGAGGGAGGCATTGGCCTATGGTGGGGCAACAGACCGGGTTATTAAAAATGGTATTATAGCCAAAGTCTTGAAAACTGAGGCTCGGCTATCCAACTGGATTGCCAATGGTTGAGGATAACAAGCTATGGCATACCACATGGAGAGTATGATCGCAAAAATGAAGGGTGAACTAGGTATATTACACATTAGATCTACATGAAATTCCTAGGTTATGTGTGATTGAGCTTTAGCGATGGTGCAGAGGAGAAGATATTCCACTTTGGATGTGCCATAGTATGAGATGATGACATTACAACTGGTGTTATCAAAGAGTCCGATTAGGAGGGGAGATTGTGATATCCCATGTTAGATGTGAAAAAGTATAATTCGCCTTATCACTTACCCCTTTGAGGTAGACATCACTTATTGGGGAGCCGTAAACCGAGTCGCTGAAAGACCAAAAAAAAAAAATTTGTTATACAAGTGAAACTGTAAAATAATCCATGCTTTTGTCCTTGATTCTTGTCCCAAATTAAGTCAATTTTGAAGCTGGTTTCTTTACGATCTGAGCTTTGGTATTAAATTTGACCTTTGAAACAAAACAAAAATAACGTTTTTTGTAAAGTATAGCTTCTAGCTAGTAAAAGAAAACACTTTGGATCGTAAAATATTGATAAAATCAGGTCGAGAGCTTGAAGGACCAACAAAGCTCGAAAAGATCACAATGGACAAGAAACTTGGAAGTTATTCTCTCATTTTCAATACTATTTATCACATAGCTTACCATTACTTGCACAGATATCAATAAAAGATCCATACACAAGAACAATCCATACACAGCTTATAAAAACTGACAAGCTTCAAACATTTGAGCACCTAATTTGACCTAAGGCCACAATTTTTATGATCTAACGAAGTACTAGGATGGACTAAATATAACATGTACAAGGGAGATCGTTTGGAGAGAGAAAAGTTGATCATGAACCACCCAATACTGACTCTACCTTGTCGTTGGTAGAAGCAGAGAAAACCCTCAAGCACAACGGTGCTTTCACACCGGCCAAAGATAGAATCGCAGCTGGCACACCCCATAAGGAGTCACCACAGATGAGGCCAGAAGCCACGGCCGGACCAAATTCCTCAGCTTCTTTCTTGTTCCTCAGCTCCCAGATGTAAAGAATCAAGCTTCCAACGCACATATCAATAGCAAAGTAACCACCGAGGTAGAATGGAATGGCCATGCACATAGGGCTGGGAATAAACCTGTAAATTCTGTACTTGGTCTCGTACTTCTTCAAGATGTGAGTCAGGGCGTTTATGGCAATAGAAGCACAGAAAAAGCAGATAGAAAGTGTAAGGCAGTGCTTCGGGAGCGAAGAGAAGCCCTCGACTCCAAGAACGGCAATCCCACGGTACATCAATGCGTACGGTGCAGGATAGGGACCATCTGCGTCACCCACAGAGTATGCCTTGTAGAAGAACCAAAAGACCAAAGGCGACATGATGCAGCCCATAAAGGTACCACATACTTGGCTAAAGAACATAGATCGAGGGGATGAAAGCGTTAAATAGCCCGTCTTGAAGTCTTGCATCAGATCAGAAGCAGTGGATACAATGTTCATCATCACACCGCAAGTAGCTAAGCCCGCAAGGACCCCTCCGTGGTCCATACCAACCCATGCACTAAATGTTAGGATAGCCAGCTTTCCATAGTTGGAAGCCAGGGACCAATCACTGAGACCGCATCCGTAGGCATTACAGAAGGCGAGTATCGGTGCAACGATGTAGGCGAGGAGCATATGGTACCATCTTACCTGGTGGAAAATCAGGGGTACAACTATTATAGATAAGACTGCTAGGACGACGTAACCTAAAATTGCTAGCCAATTCGGGATCTGATCTTTGAGGAAATACTCGATTCTTCTCTGCTCGTCAAACCTTGTAATGTTGGCGTCATGTGACTCGTCAGAAGTACTGACCGGGATTACTGAAGATAATTCATCCTTTTTCTGCTTCCCTTTAACGAGTTTAAAACACGTATAGATTGCGTTGGCGACAACCTGGAAAAGACCGTCGCCTAGAATCGTGGCAATAGCAATGAATACCTGCAGACATTCATCAAAGATTTAGCACAAACTTATACCAAAACTTTGACTTTTGGCAACATTTCACAGAATTAACAAAAAATTCATTTGAACTTCGGCTTCTAGCAACATGTCAAGGTGTTCAAAAAGAGGACGGATATTAATAGCTCAGTTTAGGATAAACCCGCACCTTTTGTTATTAGAAAAAGAGAAAAGGTGATTTGATGTATCATACCCTGTATCCTTGGATGCCATGAAGATTGGTAGGAGATAAGTCAGCACTATACCAGTGCCCTTTCTGCGCCTCAATAAGCGGCCACATGATTCCCCATGAGATTATGGCTCCAAGAAGCAGTGATACGTTAACCATATAAGGGCAAATCATCCCAACACCAACGTATGTAGCTGAGAAATCAAAGTAGAATCTGCAACAGTTTAATCAGCGTCAGGCTATTATATATACGAGTAAGCGTGTTTCTTTTAATATTACCGCAGTAATTGGATTTAATTGTACCAGAACTTACTTCTTGGCGTAGGCTTTAAGACCAAAGGTAGGGAAGTTAACAAATCCACATCCATCAGCAGCAGCAAAGAACCACTGAGCCATCCCCCAGAGAAAACTAAGACCTCCCCATTTGAAGAGTGTCCGGACTTGTTTCCTGTACCAAAGGAACAAATCAAACATTAGACAGGAACCAAAGAAAAGTCAAAGCTCCCCACCCCAAATTTCCTTCAATATTTATCATTTGCATACTTTGCCTGCTTGGCTCCTTTTGGAGTGTGGAAGGAGTTAATGAGGTTTGCAGTTGCGGTTCCACTCGGATATGTTAACTTGTATTGCAAGATCATCATCTGGAGTGAGTTCAACAGAACAAGGAGATTAGACTATAATGATCTCGAAGGGAAAGATCAAGAGATATGTGAACAACTAAGCTAAAATGAATCTAGAGTTATAATTCCTACCTTTCTTAATGGCACAATCGAGAACAGGCCAACAAAGCTCACAACGAGGAGAAAGGGAATCATCCAAGCCAGGGAGAGGTTCTTCACATTAATAGGGGTATTGCCCGCATCGGCTTGAGCGGCAATTTTTCCACTCATTCCCAACATATAACTTGCCGTGCCACCTGATTATTCGATCAAAGATCATTACTGAAAGTATTTCACAACAGTTTACGATTGTAGAAAACATTCTGAAACTTCATAAGCGCTATCTCATGCATGACAGAAATACACAGATTTCGACAATGCTGAAGAATTGAAGACCAAATATTTCAAATTGAGATATATGAAGACTAAGACAATGCTGAAGGAAAACCTAATATTTTCACAATCCTAGGAGTTGATCATAAATACAGGAAGGAGAACCTACAATGTCACTTCTTATGTAAAGTTTATAAAAGAGAAATAGCCAAACTCTTCTGTCCATAATAGAACCATGCTTAAATCAAAAAGAGAAAATAATAGAACCGTGCGGTTGCAGAACAAAGTTTATCACAACATAGGCAGAAAACCCACATCTAGCAGTTGATTAATTAACACGCCCTAAGTGCACTATACACTATTTCGAGTAGGTGGAAGAATATGCTTTCTGCTATTGACCATCAGAAAATTGAAAGAAATTCCTGAGTTCTAAAAAAAAATTATTAATCGACAAAAAACGTACTATCTGAGCACAAAGGACTTGTTTGAGTCTTTCACAAATTCAGATTCTCATCAATAAATTGAAATTGTTATGTAGGTAAAAACTCTTCAAGTGGCACCCTTTTAAACTGATAATGCTGATCGGAGATTTCTGAAAACACAAAACTTTGATGCAACGGCAAATAAACACAATATTTTTTAAATTTGGTGCTTTCGAATGCAGAATGAACGCGGACATGGTAAACGAAAACTCAACAATAAAGGAAGCATCGGTAAAAGGGGTTAATCAAACATGGAACATGAAAACGAAAAGGAAAAAATAAGAGGTTCAAGAAAACGTACTGCTAAACGCAATCCCAGCACAGGCGACGACGCAAGTCTGGATGACGGTGTTTTCCTGCCGGGTGAAGGGCTGCTTCAAGAGGCCGCACTTGTTGATGGCGACGGTCCACGTCTTCAACATGGCGTACCCCAACAGACCTGCCGCGACGTTGATGGAGGGTATGATACCGGTGGTCAGGTTGAGCTTCATGACAATGAAGTTGAACACGACGCTCAGTATCAAGCTCACGACCATCGACCTCACCGTTATCTGGTTTCTCCACGACGGCACCTCCGTGTCGAGGTACGCATGCTCCAGAGTAGTTTCGTCGTCGTCGTCGAGGCTCTTCGTCTGTTCATCTCTCATCTCCCCGCTTTCTGCCATGGCTGGTTGCCTGATCTCTCTCCCTCTCCCCCTCTCTCTCTTTCTCTCGACCCCCCTAGGCAGAAGGCTTTTTTGCCCGGCTCTTTGTTATGAACAGTCAGGCAGTTTGTGTGGATTCTGAAAGGAAGGGGAGGCGTGCGGGTCCTTTATACGGGGAGTGGAGGGATTCAGGGAGAATCCCGGGGTAAAAGGAAACCCTAACGACGAATGTGCGATATTCAAGATAGTCCGCCAAACTGGTATCTTTTTTGTTTTGTTGCAAAGATCTTAAACACATTCCTTTTTCCATAAGAATTCAAATGCTTGAGAAATCATGGTAATTGGGTGGTCATCCATTAATTGTAGTAAAAGTTGGAGCAAATCTCGGATTACGCATCTGGCCGTTTTGTTGGTATAAATTAAATGGGTTTGACTTGGTTGGTATCATGATACCGTCACAATTCTTCTCCTTTCCTTCTGTGGTATCGATGTTCACAGTATTCCTTTGGTTTTCTCACACTCATACGGCTGTTCCAACGTACCCATTTGGCTATTCCTTTAGTGGCAGCTGGCATCATCACTCGCATTATTAGAGTCGCGTTAAGTCAAAGACGACAATTTTGGCGGACATTTCTGTTGATCAAGGAAGGAAAATTATTGGTGAAACTGATTAAAACTTCCTCCTTTAGGCTACTGTTGTTACACCCATTTTATGCCGTAAAGGGTACATAAATAGGTACGTTTTAACAATCTCCAATCAACCCTATAGAGTATAGCTCTAGGTAGATGGATCCCGATGTCCACTTGTAGCTACAAAGGGGGGGGGGGGGGGGAAAGAAAAAGGAAAAGTAGAACAAACTGTACGAAATATCTTTTTCGTCTTACCACGCACTTGTAGTCTATCATAGCAACGACCAAAGCAATTCATGAATGACCGTGATTCCTTCTGTACGTTAGGGTACATTCTATATTACGTTGTTAAACGATGAATAACCAAATGCATTGTTGTGGGCATGTATTGCTGTGAACATTAACTGAGTATTTCGTCTATTCAATGCGAACGTAGGATCAGGTTAAGGCTGCCCGCGTGTGCAGTGAGACCACAACAATCTCATTTACACAATGGGTTCTTTAATTTTTTTTGACGCTTATATACCATGCATAAACGAATTATAACTTACCATCGTCAAAACTAACTTTAACTGTTACATTGTGTAATTATTTAACAGTCAAAACAACGTGATCAACTTGTAAAGGCTGTGGAGTTTCCACCCTCTTGCTTGTGCCACAAACACAATCACGTACAAAAAGATACAATAACAAGTATTGCATGAAATTGCCATTATACATGTGTACGACAACTAAAGACAACTTTTGACGAGTTTAAAATTTTGCAGAGAATACATTGAATACAAAACTGGGAATTATTCGAAAGGCTGTGAATACCAACCTAAGGAGTACAAAATGTTTCAAGAATCACAAGAATATAAAGCAAGTGAAAGAAATAGAAAGTATATTATAAAGAATTCTAAATAGAATTAGAAGATAAAACCTGAGTTTCTTTATTGAGCATGGCTTTTTGCTATTCATCCTTAGAGCCAGCTGTTCGCGATTCATGCTCAAAATCAAGTTCCGGATCAAATCTTAACCAACTTTCAAAATTAATTTTAAACTATTCCTTTGAAAAATTAGTTGTAAGCTATGGATCTCGTTTGGATTTGAATAACTACGAGCAGCTTCAATGTGGCAAGATAGCTAAAAACTTAGTGCTTGCATAAAATTTGCTAAAGGTCTCTATAATTTATAGGGGTGTTCAGCTACTTTACTTGGTCAAAATGATTTTGAAATTTTGATTAGTCCATAATTATATTTTCTTGAATTATGATCTCATAAGGTCTGAGCTTGTGAAAAATGATGTAATCGCCTTTAAGGAATAAAGTCGTTAAGACTTAGCTGTTTGGCCTATCTTGGAAAATGTAATCGCAACAAACTGGCTTGGGAAATTTTCCTTTTTCGAAAAGGATTTTAGGAATCGTCATCTTATTTAATTAAGAAAAAATAGAAAAAATAAGAAAAACCCTGACATGACTGTAAAGTGTCTTAAAGAATGACTAGTTTATCGAAACGAGGAGATGAGTTCGGGAACTAAGTTACACAACGAGAAAGTGTTGGGACCTGCCACATCCTTTCAGTTTCCACTCCATTTCTATTGATTATTGGCCTTAAAAACACATAAGACACAATAAATTTATCCTAAATTATTTTTATGTTTATTGGCTTGAACTCGACATCAGTAGTCGAATTGCCTAGTATTTGGTCGGACAAATCAGAATCAAAACATTCCAGTTCTACTATGGTCGTACGGGAAGTAATCTACATTTCGAGCCTAAACACAGACCAAGAAAATGAAAAAGACTCCTTTTATGTTTTTGAACAGAAATGTGACTACGGGATTGAGAGAAAATCTATGCGATTTTCCAAACTAGAAAACTATTAAAGATTACCTCTTGAAATAGTTTGCCGCAAATTTAAGACTCGGGGATACTCTCTGAATGGTCTACGATGCAAAAATATGGGGTTCACGCCCATACAAGCAGGGCATGCTAGCTTCCCATGTGTGCTCCAGCCACACGTCATTCCCAATGCGGGGAAATCATGTATAGTCCACATCAAAGCAGCCCTCATCTAAAAATTCTGTTTAAGGGATGCATCATATGTTTCGACTCCATGATTCCATAACTGTTTTAACTCATCAATCAACGGCCTTAAATACACATCTATGTCCTTGCCGGGACTCTTCGGCCCCCGGAATAAGCAACGACAAGAACATGTACGGCTTCTTCATGCACATGCCTGGTGGAAGGTTGTACGGGACAATAATAACAGGCCAACAGGAGTAAGGCATGGTAGACTGACCGAAAGGGTTGAAGCCATCGGTTGCCAGACCAAGTCTAACATCCCTAACTTCCTGAGCAAAGACTGGATGCCTGCGGTCAAACTCCTTCCACGCCCCTCCATCAGCTGGGTGTGTCAACACATTGGCATCGTTGCTACGAGTCTCACGGTGAGCCCTCATATGTTCAGCCGTATTGGAGGAGTAGTACATTCTCTGAAGCCGTGGTGTGACCGGAAAATATCGCAATATCTTCCATGCAATGTTTTTCTTCTTCCCTTTGTCCGGTTTGTACCTCGAATGATGACATACTGGACACCGTGACAAATCCTTATTCTCTTTCCAGAATAATACACAATCGTTATTGCACGCATCTATCCGCTCATAGCTCAACCCAAGTTTCCTCATCATCTTCTTCGCGTCATAGTACGACTGCGGTAGCTTTTCACTTTCGGGCAAAATTTCTTTGATTAAGGTAACAAACTCGTTAAAACCTTTCTCACTCAGCCCGTGGTCTGATTTCAACTGTAATAACCTACTAACCGCAGACAGCCGTGTGTGTTTCGGAGCTCCATCCCACAGCGGCTCTTCCGCAGCTCTCAACAACTCATAAAACTGATGAGCCCCCTCGTTCGGCGGTTGTGGACTGTCGTCACCACCTTCGTAACTCCAGTCAACATTAGCATGCCCAGCATCCATAATCATATCTCGGTAATCATACCATGCCTCCTCCCTAACTTCAGTTTGACTAGTCGGGTTGGACGACAATACTATCGTTTCCCCGTGCTGCGTCCACCTTGTGTATCCACCCATAAAACTGTACCAACGAAGATGCCATTTTACTTCAATTCTTTTTCTCCAATGCAACAACTCACATCTACCACACGGACACCTTATCTTATCAAAGTCAACATGTGCAGGATGCGCGTAAGCGAAGTCGAGAAATTCATCAACGCGATCCTCAAAATCGTCAGCATTCTTCCTTTCCATCCAACTTCGATCGACCTACATGATGACTGAATTATCGTATTGTATACCACCTTCAATTATGACCAATCATTAGGCAGGGTTGATGTAAATATGAATGCATGAATGTGACAACATGTCTATGTATTTTCCCTCCATTCTCTAATAGGTAGTGGTCCTATCCCATTCAAAAAAGCACATGTTTATAAAACAGTGAATAACTCATGCTTAGTCCTATGTCTGCGAAAAAATCGGCAGCACCTCCCCGCATTTCTCCAAGTACACGACATCGATTAGGTGTTCTAACATTCATCAAACCTTGCCTTGTAAGGTTTGACGGATGTTTAAACACCAGATCTGTATGCACCCGGAGAAACACGTGAGAACGTGTACCAAATATCCACGACATAGAACACAGAGCATGAGTTGAAACACTGTTTTATAAACACGTAACTTTTCCAAATTGTCCAAACTGGACATCCAAAGGCTCATTACAAAGCATTACTTTGTAATGAGTACCTTTGAACGGGAACTAAGGTTTTTTATGCATGCATGCGTTCAGAAATTGATAATATATGCAAGAATCTTTCCGAAATATCAAAACTGCAGAAAGATCGTTGCATATGTTACCAATTCCAGTTTAAATATAATTCATTGGCAACGAGTTGAACCATCTCGTTGCCAATGGACTTCGCAAAACAACAACGAATATAAAGAATGCAGGTTTTATAAGAAAAGAGTAATTGAACAATCTCTGGGCTAATTAGTGTTAATGAGGATTACCTTGGGCTAATTATAGCTAATTAGGGTTAATTAGGAGTAATTAAGGTTATTTTGAGCTAATAGCCGGGTATTATTGTGCGGAGTCCTGTTGATTAGTCCTAATTAGGGCTAATTAGGCATTAATTGGGTTATGTTAGGGCTAATTAGTGTTAATGAGGACTACCTTGGACTAATTATAGCTAATTAGGGTTAATTAGGACTAATTAGGGTTATTTTGAGCTAATTAGGGTTTAATTGTGCGGAGTAGTGTTGATTAGTCCTAATTAGGGCTAATTAGGCTTAATTGGGTTATTAGGCTTAATTACGACTACTTAGGCGCGTAATCAGAGTTTAGTTAGGTTTTAGGGTTTAATTAATCTAATCACGGGTCTACAAGATATGAGTAATTAGGGCTAATTAGGGTTTAATTTGGACTGATTGGTGTTAATTAGGATCAATTTGGAGTAATTAGAGCTGATTTAATTTTCATTGGGTTCTTAGGGTAAATTAAAACTAATTAGGCTCATTAGAGCTAATTAGGGTTAATTGGGTTCATTAGGGTTAATCGGGACTAATTAGGGCTAATTATAGCCAGTGTTGGAGCCACGATGAGATTCTAAGGGGTGCTAAAAATGTCGCGTTAACCTAATTAACCTAAATTCAACAACCAACCATTCAACTAATTCACAGATATCTCAATCCAATTGGGTCACATCCTCCGTTAACAATCTCTATTCTCAAATTCTCAATGCATGGTCAACAATCTCAATTCCCAATACCTCATATAGGGTGTCAGTATCGTGTCGACATCTCCGGACACGTCTGAAGACATTGATTTATTTTTTAAATGCCGGACGTCGTGTCCATCACCCCCTGAAGAGGTGCCGGACACCTCTTGAAGAGGTGTCCACAAGTATAAAGTCAAATTGTGACATTTCGGTGTCGGTGTCGGTGTCGATCGGACGTGGTGTCCGTGACCTACCGACACCTCGAGACCTCATTGACACATCCAGAAACATGTCGAACACCTCTGAAAATGTGTCGGACACCTCCGGACACATGTACCGACACCTCCGGACACGTCCGAAGTCATTGATTTATTTTTTAAATGCCGGACAACGTGTCCATCACCCCTTCAAGAGGTGTCCACACATATAAAGCAAAAATGTAACATTTTTCTGTGTCGGTGTCGATCGGACGGGTGTCAGTGACCTACCGACACCTCGACACCTCATCGACACATCCGGACATGCCGGACAGTCGGACACGGTGCCGAACACCCATTGAAGAGGTACTGGACACCCATTGAAGAGGTGTCCACAAGTATAAAGCTAAAATATGTTGTTTCGGTGTCAGCGTCGATCGGACGCGATGTCCGTGTCTGTGCTACCTAATCGGGATCTCAATCCAATTAGGTCCCATCATTCGTCAACAATCTCAATTCTCAATTCTCAAATGCCCAATGGAATACAAATTAATAAAAATCACACATTCAATTCAATTGGGTCCCATCCTCCATCAACAATCTCAATTCTCAAATGCTCAATGCAATAAAAATCACACATTCAATCCAATTGGGCCCATCCTCCATCAACAATCTCAATATCTCAAATGCCCAATGCACAATTAACAATCTAAAATCATCAATTAACAACCTAAAATCATCTATCGATTGGATTAGGGCATTCAATTTAGGGTTCAATTAGGGGTTCAAATAGTTTAATTTAGGGTTCGGTTTAATTAGGGGTTCAAATAGTTTAATTAGTTCTTGTTTCTTTTTTATTTGATGGGTTGAGGGACTGGTTCAGAGGTGAAAACATATATAGTTCTCAGAAAGAAAGACAAGGAATGTAAACTGAGATATAGACATTACCAACACCACCATAAGCAGATATAGGTATAATCAGATATACACATTACTAGTTCAAAGGTGCAAACATGTATTGTGAATCAGATACTAAGATAACTCCTCCATTCTTAGGGCTTAGAGCACTGTTCAAGTCTAGATTTGATAGGTACATTCATAGCTAGTAGTGTATCGATTAAATACAAGAAATGTGATAAAGTGAGAAGCTTACCTAAATTTGAATAATTCGACGGAATTCAGGCGATAGGTAGCCGTAGGTGGTGGATGGAATAGCCGCAGGTGGCGGCAGTGGAACAACTCACGGGTGGGGTGGCGTAGGGGGAGGACGGGGGTCTCGCCAGAGGTGGGCCGCCGTAGGTCGCCGTAAAGGGTGGTCGCGGAGGTGAGAACGTCGGTGGGTGGGTGAGAGATAAGAGAGAGAGAGAGAAACGGGGAGAGAGAGAAAAGCAGATCTGTGTGTTTTAAGGGATGCTTTTACCGACAGAATTTCCGTCGATAAAAGTCTGTCAGTAAAAGCCTTTTTACCAACGGAATATTTAGCAACGGTATAATTCCGTCGCTTAAATTTTTTTAAAAAACCCTCAAAAATTAAAAATTTCCTAAAAACTTTTTAGCGACAGTTATTCCGTCGTTAAAAGTCCGTCGGTAAAATTTCATCGTCAAATACCTTTAGCGACGGATCATGCCGTGGGAAATTTTTTTTAACGACGGACTATTATCGAGGGTTTATTCCGTCGCTTAAATGACGTTTAGCGGCGGAATTACTTCCGTCGCTAAAAGTTCGTCGCAACAAATGTATTTTCTTGTAGTGTCAAGTGTAGATTTTGGGACATATCTTCTTTAAGAAAAGCATGTTTTTGCATGCCTTAACCAAAATTTTGACTTTTCTAAACCTTTTCTTTGATTAACTCTTATTATTTGATTGTTTTTATTGTTGACTGTGACTTCGTACAATTAGTTTGGCAAAATCATATTTTTCATATCTTAGGGATAACAATGATGAAGAAGATACATGTTTGTTGAACTAAATTGCATATATATATATATATATATATAAACAAAATGGCAGTGGATGACCCAATTTTTATTTTGGTTAATAGGAGAAATATTTTATTCATAAAAGATTTTACAAGCTGTTTTGGCTGGTTCATCTATGTTACACCCGTAAAAGGTAACATCAAGGGCTACCTTGATGGTTCTAATTTAATTTTTTTTCTTTTTTTATCCTAACTATTATTTACTTAGAAAGATGCATAGTAACATAAATCCTTACAAAAAAACTACAGTACAACAACAGGATTCCATGCCAAACAAGCCTCATAATGTGTTCTTCCTGCAAGTCGACAAGCCACGTTATATCAGATCTTTACAAGCTTAAATCTTTACAAGCTTACATGCTTGTAACACGTTCATGTCATTGTCACCCGGCCTGACATCTAAGTACATCAAACCCAACAGGTTGTTCATCGATCCACCAGCACTACCACTGCTGCGATAAAGGAAATGACCACGATGACACCTAAGGTCATGGATGACCAATACTAAAACTAGTGCACCACCACATTAACCGGTCCCTAAAAATAATGTTACAAAGACGCTAAACACTACCAAGACAACCACTAATAGTTTAGATCAACAGGCTCACTCTGAGAAAAACCTCTTATCACCAAATGCAAACCTTGAGGTACCTCCACAGCAAAAGGGTAGTGGGAACTACCTAGAAGGGAAGAGGGAGAGGGGATGAATAGGGTGGGAAAATCATATTGACATATAGGTAAGAGAACCAATACTACAAGAGATACCACACTAACACTACATAAAACAAACCATAAGGAAACTAGTTGCTAAAGAGGGGCGGCAAGGGAGGGGATAAATAAGGAGAACAAGCAAAATTTGGACATACAACACAAGGACTCACCATCCAAACAACCACAACCCTTGTCAATTTATACATAAACCCACGAGCAACCATGACGAAAAACTAAGATCATCTTACACCCATCTAACCCAAGAACAACCTTTAAAGGGAACCATGACTCCTAAAAGATTCCAGTGACAACGAGTGGATCTCGACAGTGACGATGGCAAGACGGTGGGCACACTGATCTAGAAACTAAGATCTAGATTAAAAGAAGTAGATCTATATCTATAATCTTCAATCTAGATTGATGGAGGTTGATTTAGCACACTAGAAGAAACAGTATTCCATTTCAAATGGAAAGAAAAAAAATGAAAAGAAGAAAAAAAGAGGAAGGGGCAGACGCCCCCACCCCCTGGAACCCGCCCGAGCCCTGGCTGACGCCGACGAGCTGCTGTGTTGGTGGTGTTTTTCTTTTTATTGAGATAAAGAAGAGATAAGGGTGTCACAGACCGAACTTCCTCACTTGATCTAACCGTACGGCACTTAGCTGTTGAGCCCCTTGCTCGTGCTAAGTCAACCTTTCACTCGGGTTGGGCGAGACTAGAAGCTAAAGAACAAAGAAGGACACAAGAGAGTTTGGGAGAATGTATGCTTGTATTGCTTTTGTACAAGAATACTTTTGTGCTTTGGCCAAGTGAGGCCTCAGCTATTTATACTAGTCCACCTCCTCAACGGACGGTGGAGATACATTCCTTCCTACGAATCTTATTTCACTTCTAGAATTCTCTAGATATGTACAAGGTTCTCTACTATTCTAGAATAATCTCTAGAATTATCTCTTATGTACAAGAAGAGTATAGAATATTTTGGAGACCTAGTCAAGTCATTGCCTCGTAAGCGTCCTCGTAAGCATCCTTGTAAGTGTCCACTAGGCGCATGCGTGGCATTTCTTCTAAAGTTAGCCTCCATAACAAAAATTGCGGGACATTCTCCCCACCTAATCTTGTGACGCCCTCGTCGCAACCTCCTCGCAGTAACGCTCCACAATATCTTGGAATTGCCAAAGATCATCTGCTCTTTCCCATGTAACTTATCTCTTTGGCAATCCCTTCCATTTCACCAAGTAGTACCGTGTTGGTGGAACTCCTCGTCTTCGTTCGAGCCTGTCGCTAAGCACATACTCGGCCTCTTTGTCATTGGACTTCACCACGGCTGTTGGTGCTCTATGACTTTCTTCACGGCTCGGGTCTTCTTTGTCAACGTAATGAGGCTTTAGTGAACTGACATGGAAGACCGGGTGAATCTTTAGCCTTGGCGGTAACTCCAACCGATAGGATACTTTCCCAACTTTCGCCATGATGGGAAAGGGTCCCTCGTACTTTCGGATTAACCTTTTGTGTACTTTCCATAGGAACTTAAACTGTTGCGGAAGCAGCTTTAACATCACCATGTCCCCAAGGTTGTACTCCTTCGGCCGCCGTCTCTTATTCGCCCACTTCTTCATCTTGCGCGCGGCTTTGTCAAGGTAAGAGCATGCAACATCTGCTTGCTCGTTCCATGATCTTGCCACTTGCGCTGCCAATGGGCTTCTCCCTTTGTAGTCGCCTGCCAATGCAAGGGGAGTGAGCGGTTGTTGCCCTATGGCAATCTCAAAAGGACTTTGGTTTGTGGCTTCGCTTCTCATCAAGTTGTACGAAAACTATGTCATGTCCAAAAGTCTTGCCCAATCTGTCTGGTTGGCACTAACAAAGTGTTGCAAGTAACACTCAAGTTGAGCATTCACCAGTTATGTATGTCCATCTGTTTGGGGATGAAAGCTCGTTGAGAAGTGCAGCTCCGAGCCAAGGAGTTTGAACAACTCCATCCAAAACTTGCCCGTGAACCACCTTGGATCTCAGTCGCTCACTATGATCTTCAGTAGTCCCCAATATGTCACCACATGCCTTAAGATAACTGGGCTGCTTCCTCTGCTGTGCAATCGGCTGGGGATGCTACGAATGTCGCATACTTGGAGAACCGATCAACAATCACCACAATCGAGCTGCATCCCTTCGATCTTGGTAAGCATGTGATGAATTCCATGCTTACACTCTCCCACGGATGCACGGGGATTGGCAATGGCTCGAGTAAACCTACTGGTAGTTGGTTATCCACCTTGTCTTGTTGGCAGGAAGTCAAGGGGAGTGAGCTTTTAGAGCTCAGTCATTTCGCTCCAAGATATGAAACTATGAAACAATTACGATGCAATTCATGGCCTTTCAAAAAGTGTCATAACTAGTTTCATTAGATATCAATACGATTTCCAGACACGATACAAACAATCACGAATGCAATAACATGAGCAATTGCAAAGCCACACAGGCAGTGCAGGGTAATCACTTAGCAAAGCTTGAGGAGGTCCTTGGCTAAGGGGTCATGCTCCATTCCCTCCTTGATTTCTTCTAAGATATCCCCCTTCACCTTAGACATCGCCGCCAATTCTGCCTTTTGACTTAAGGCATCTGCTACCAAGTTGACCTTGTCTGGCTTGTACTTCATCACATAGTCGAACTTGGCCAATAAATCTTGCCATCTAGCTTGCTTTGGACTCAACTTGTTTTAAGATTGGAAGTAGCTAGTAGCTATGTTGTTGGTCTTGATCAAGAACCGACTCCCCATCAAGTAGTGCCTCCAAGTGCGTAGGCAATGAACCACTGCGGTCATCACTTTTTCTTGCACCGTGTACTTTCTCTCGGTGTCATTTGCTTGCGGATTTCAAATGCTATTGGATGTCCTTCTTGCATCAACACCCTTCCAATAGCAAAATTGGACGCATCTGTTTGTACCTCAAACACCTTTGTATGATCGGGAAGAGCTAGAACGGGCTTTTCTGTCACTGCCTCCTTCAACCCCTCGAAGGCAGTTTGGCACCTTTTGGACCATTCCCATGTTTTTCCCTTCTTGAGTAGGTCTGTCAATGGGGCTGCTTTGGTTGAGTAGCCCTTGATAAACCGCTGATAATAATTAGCTAGGCCTAATATAACTACCCATCGTACTCATTTCTCTATCCGGAACAACAAAATTTAAAGCGGGTCCCACGTTCGGCCAACCTAACCCGACACTCGTCACACTCCACGAGGTTTCGAAATATCTCAAAAATATTCTTGTTGTTCATTAAGCATTATTTATAGCTTAATAGAGCATATGGGATAAAAATATAAATTTTGATTATTTTCGAATTAAAAATAATTTCCTTAAATACACTAAAAATCAACAAATTTCCATAATTGCTTCTACCTGGAAATAAGTACTCATAATTTTTATACAATCCTTAATATATGTATAAAAATTATAGAAATTAAAATAGGATTTAAAAGGCAGTAAACTATTTCTTTATTTTTCGTTTTGCTAAACTCAATGCGATATGGAAAATGATATCAAATCAACTTCAAAAATTATCATACTTTTACTGAGTCTTATTTATGCCATAAAGACATTAATATAATTTTTCTTTGACCATTTTCTGGGTTTAAGGGCTCCAAAAGACTTTTACAATTCTGAAATTGTAGAAATTATAATAAATACATACGACATCAGAAAATTAAGAAATTTTCACAGAAATTATAATATTGCACTAAGAATCATCCTGTAAGTTTTCAGAATTTTTGGACAAGTGTACAGTACCCAACAGCCACGTGGTACAACTGTGCAAGCACAGTGTACCACTCTACTGTACAGACCCACTATTGTTCACCTGTCTTCTTCTTCCTCTTTATACTGATGTACTCAATTTCAAGACACCCCCAAAACACATAACAGCCCAATACACCATTTTCACTCGTAGCACACTACTTACACTACACATTTCACACCACCAAAAATACCCACTTACATTCTGCAGTCACATGTTACACCGACACTATGCATACTCCTACACACAATATATATACACACACACTCACGGACAGCAATATTGTCCTCCTCACACACCCCACAAGCCAACTCACATACCTCACAAACCCACTCTCACATTCACCTATGCACCCACTCAAATACACACAAAACACACACACCCCCACGAACCAAGGCACATCTCCACTTGTTTTACCATGCCTTGTAAAGGCTTTGCATTGGTGTTAACGGTCTTTAGCCATCCTCCGCCGCCAACTACCTTAAGGCCTTGCCGCTTGGCCTCTTCCATCGTCATGAAATTGTGGGTTGCCCCCGTATCAACCATCACTTGCGTGGGCTTCCCGTTCAACTTGGCCTCGATGTAGAGCAACCCCTTACCCGTCGAGGCTTGTCCTTCTCCCGTAGAGACCTTCGCCACAGCTTTGGCGTGTAGAGCATTGACGATACATTGCACACTCATCCCACTCCCTTCAACCCCACAAGCAAACACACTCATATATTACTCCAACTATACACCTAGTCACTGTAATGTAAGAGAAAAAGATCGAAACTTACTGGAAAATTGACAAAATTCCAATCTGCCGTCCTTTTCTCACTCCTTCTTTCTGGGTACAATTTCTTCCTTTGTGTGGCTCTCTCTCCATTTCTCACGAGCACACACCCCTTCTCAGTATAATTCTCTTTCTCTTCTCTCTCTCTCTCTTCCCTTTTCTCTTTTCTCTTTTCTCCTTTCTTTGTCTTTGTTCTACTCTATTTCTCCGTAAATGTAGAGCAAATCTGCTCTCTCTGTGTCTCTTCTCTATCTCACTCAAAATGTATCAGACATAGGAGAGTGGAGGCCAGGACGGCTACCCAACAAAGCTATACTTGTACATAAAACCCTAAAAGAAAATTTACCAAAACCCCCCTTCAAGTTTCATTAGTTATTCAAAGTTTAATTTCCCAAAACATCTTATTATTTCAAAAGGGTCCATCGTAATTTGTTACGATAATTTAATGTGCTAAGAATTTTTTTTTTTAACGGGTTATTATATAACGTCGCCTCACTAACTGCTGCTAAAAGTGGCTACATTATAATATCGGTGCTAAGTAAAAATCTATTCGCCGCTAAAAATTTCAAATAAATCCGAAAAACTATCGGGGTGTTACAAACAAAGTGTTGCAAGTAACACTCAAGTTGAGCATTCACCAGTTATGTATGTCCATCTGTTTGGGGATGAAAGCTCGTTGAGAAGTGCAGCTCCGAGCCAAGGAGTTTGAACAACTCCGTCCAAAACTTGCCCGTGAACCCCCTTGGATCTCAGTCGCTCACTATGATCTTCAGTAGTCCCCAATATGTCACCACATGCCTTAAGATAACTGGGCTGCTTCCTCTGCTGTGCAATCGGCTGGGGATGCTACGAATGTCGCATACTTGGAGAACCGATCAACAATCACCATAATCGAGCTGCATCCCTCCGATCTTGGTAAGCATGTGATGAATTCCATGCTTACACTCTCCCACGGATGCACGGGGATTGGCAACGGCTCGAGTAAACCTACTGGTAGTTGGTTATCCACCTTGTCTTGTTGGCACACAAGACAAGTCCTCACATAAGCCTCTACTCCGTCCTTCATTTGGGGCCAATAATACGACTCCTCCACCAAGGCGTATGTCCGTCATTGCCCCTGATGGCCTGCCCATGGAGTGTCGTGACACTCTCAGATTATCGTCCTCCTCAGGTTGTTCCACTTAGGAACATATATCCGTCGCCCTTTTGTGTAGAGTAGGCCATCCTCCACCAAAAATTGTTGGGTTTGCTCACTCTTCGCAAGCTTGAGGAGGTCCTTGGCTAAGGGGTCATGCTCCATTCCCTCATTGATTTCTTCTAAGATATCCCCCTTCACCTTAGACATCGCCGCCAATTCGACTTAAGGCATCTGCTACCAAGTTGACCTTGTCTGGCTTGTACTTCATCACATAGTCGAACTTGGCCAATAAATCTTGCCATCTAGCTTGCTTTGGACTCAACTTGTTTTAAGATTGGAAGTAGCTAGTAGCTATGTTGTTGGTCTTGATCAAGAACCGACTCCCCATCAAGTAGTGCCTCCAAGTGCGTAGGCAATGAACCACTGCGGTCATCACTTTTTCTTGCACCGTGTACTTTCTCTCGGTGTCATTTGCTTGCGGATTTCAAATGCTATTGGATGTCCTTCTTGCATCAACACCCTTCCAATAGCAAAATTGGACGCATCTGTTTGTACCTCAAACACCTTTGTATGATCGGGAAGAGCTAGAACGGGCTTTTCTGTCACTGCCTCCTTCAACCCCTCGAAGGCAGTTTGGCACCTTTTGGACCATTCCCATGTTTTTCCCTTCTTGAGTAGGTCTGTCAATGGGGCTGCTTTGGTTGAGTAGCCCTTGATAAACCGCTGATAATAATTAGCTAGGCCAAGAAATGATCGTAGCTCAGAGACCTTTGTGGGCACCTCCCACTCCTTGATCACCTTTACCTTTTTTTCATCCATCCGAAGCGTTCCACCCTTGATGATGTGACCAAGGAAGTGCACCTCTTTCTTGGCGAACGAGCACTTCTCCCGCTTGACATCGAGCTCGTTCTCTCGTAACACCTTGAACAGCATCTTGAGATGCTCCACGTGTTCATCCAATGTGTTGCTATACACCACGATGTCGTCGAGATATACCACCACGAACCGATCAAGGTAAGGATGGAATATCTTGTTCATAAGCGTGCAAAACATGGCTGGGGCATTGGTCAAGCCGAATGGCATGACTAAGAACTCGAACGCTCCGTATCTCATCACATATGTGGTCTTCGACTCATCTCCTTCGGCTATGCGAACTTGATAATACCCTGACCGAGATCTAATTTGGCGAAGAACTTGACCCTCCAAGTTGGTCGAAGAGATCTGCGATCAATGGAATCAGGTACTTGTTCTTGACCGTCACCTTGTTAAGTTCCCAATAGTCGATGCACATCCCCAATGAACAGTCGTGCTTCTTTTGAAATAGTACCAGCGCTCCATAGGGTGCTTTAGAATGTTGGATATATCCTGCCTCATTTAGCTCAGTTAGTTGTCTCCGCAACTCCTTTAACTATGGCGGTGCCATCCTATATGGTGCCAGCGATGGTGGCTTGGCCCCCGGCTCAAGCTCAATTTCATGATCCACCTCCCTCCTAGGTAGAAGCTTCTTTGGTAACTCAGGCGGCATCACGTCCTTGTTTGCCCCAAGGGCTTCTTCAATCTCCCTTAGTAGTGGCTTGGTCGACTCCCCCACGTTGTCCTCCATCTTTAGGGCCACCAAGTAGGTTGCCTCTCCTTTCTTGACTACCTTCATAAGTTGCATCGCCGACAGCTGTATGGATGATAGGGTCTTGGTGCTAGATGTCCCCGCAGACATTGGCACCACACACGACGCTCCCTTCTCCATGATATGCATCGCGTTGCTGTAAGGCGACACAAAGGCATTCACTTATCCTAAGAAGTCAAGGTCTATCACGCCCTTGAAGTCATCCATTGGGGCCACCGAGAAATCCACCATGCCCCTCCACGAACCAAGGCACATCTCCACTTGTTTTACCATGCCTTGTAAAGGCTTTGCATTGGTGTTAACGGTCTTTAGCCATCCTCCGCCGCCAACTACCTTAAGGCCTTGCCGCTTGGCCTCTTCCATCGTCATGAAATTGTGGGTTGCCCCCGTATCAACCATCACTTGCGTGGGCTTCCCGTTCAACTTGGCCTCGATGTAGAGCAACCCCTTACCCGTCGAGGCTTGTCCTTCTCCCGTAGAGACCTTCGCCACAGCTTTGGCGTGTAGAGCATTGAGGATTTGGAGCGAGCCCATGTGCACAACTTCCGTCTCAGACTCCTCCTTCTCCTCAACCAAGGTATTAAGCTTGCCTTGCCGCGGGCAATCCTTAGTCCAATGCTGCCCTCCGCAGAAAAAGCATCCGTCGTTAGGCTTGTTCTTGGCTCGCCTCTCCTCTATCTTGCCATGACCCTCGGACTTATTGGTGCCGGCTTGGTTGTTCCATTTGTTCCACGTCTTGGGTTTGTCTCCCCCACCTTTGGCGTGGTTACCCTTCAAATCCGGTTGTGCATTCTTCCCCTTTGAGGAGTCTCCCGCTCTTGCGTACTCCATTAACGACTCCGCCACCGCTATGGCCTCGTCAATGTCCTTCACTCCTCGGCGTTGAAGTTCTTGTTTAGCCCAATTTTGGAGGCCATCGATGAAGTTAAAGAGAAGATCCTACTCCGTCTTGTTGGGATGTGAAGCATGAGAGTAGTGAATTCTTTCACATACTCACTTATGCTACACTTGTGCTTCAATTCCCTTAACTTCTTCCTAGCTTCGTAGGTAACATTTTCGGGATAAAACTGCCTCTTTCTCTCCTTCTTGGACACATCCCCCAAGTGTCTATAGTGCATAATCTCTTCTCAATATCATTGTGATTCCTGCGCCACCATAGTGTAGTCGTGTCGGTGAGATAGAGGGTGGCAGTCCTTACCTTAGCCTTTTCATCTGTGATGCTAGCACCTTCGAAGTAGCGCTCCATATGCCAAATGAAGTTTTCTAGCTCCTTCGCATCCCGCTTGCCACCAAATTCCTTCAACTTTGGCGCGTCCATCTTTGGACCAGGAGTGACAACGGCTCTACCCGCAATGGCCCTCTTGCACATGGCCGTTTCTTGCATCGTCTCCTCCACGCCAACTTTAACCACATCGAGTTGTTCTTGAAGATTCGTGAACAACTCCATGAATCGAGTGCGCAGTTCATCTTGACCCGTCACGGCCTTCTTGAGAGACTTAAGCTCCTCCAACACATGATCCTCTAAGGTTTGGAGGTTTTGCTCGATGAAGCCCAAGCTGTCTTTCACATCGCCCATGGTTTCCTCCAAGACACAAGTGCAAACATCCAAAGACGTGATCGCATCTCTTGACTTGCTTTGGCCACGACCACCCTTCTTCCCACCAGCGGGTGGAAGTGGATCTCGCCCACATTCCACAACTACATTCTCCTCGGTCACTCCGGATGTTCTAGCATTAGTATCCTTGCCTGCCATTGTTGCTCCTTGCTTGGCACGACTCCTCATAACCAAGCTCTGATACCACCTGTCACGGACCGAACTTCCTCACTTGATCTAACCGTGCGGCACTTAGCTGTTGAGCCCCTTGCTCGTGCTAAGTCAGCCTTTCACTCGGGCTGGGTGAGACTAGAAGCTAAAGAACAAAGAAAGACACAAGAGAGTTTGGGAGAATGTATGCTTGTATTGCTTGTGTACAAGAATACTTTTGTGCTTTGGCCAAGTGAGGCCTCAGCTATTTATACTAGTCCACCTCCTCAACGGAAAGTGGAGATATATTTCATCCTACGGATCCTATTCCGCTTCTAGAATTCTCTAGATACGTACAAGGTTCTCTACTATTCTAGAATCCTCTCTATAACTATCTCTTATGTACAAGAAGAGTATAGAATATTCTGGAGACCTAGCCCAGTCATTGCCTCGTAAGCATCTTCGTAAGCGTCCACTAGGAGCCTGCATGGCGTTTCTTCTAAAGTTAGCCTCCATGACAAAGATTGCGGGACAAGGGGCAGAGAATTAGGGTCGGCTGTGTTCCCCTCACCTGTGAACCAAATGTAAAATATGAATCAAGTTCTTGTAAATCTGAAAAGTTCAATGGCAAAAATTTCAAATGTTGCCAACGATCGATGAAATTTTTGTTTACCATTTTAGGTCTTTACTTGATTATTCACAATGCCTTTGTTAAAAAAGGAAAAGAAAAAGTTGTTGAAAAAGGTATTCAAGTGGTGGAACATAGTATTAGTGGGTCAAAAGTTGATTATAAGTTTGATGAAAAAGATTACTTATGTCATGATAAAATTTGAAGTACATGATCTCCTGCATTTCAAAGTATTTTTTCCACTAGCCTTTGAATTGTGTGAAGCATTAGAATGAAATATGGGTCTGAAGATGCTGGGTTAAATAAATATTTTATCTGTCCAAAAATAATTTATCACTTTTCAAATTAAAAAAAGACTTCATAGGTATTTTTCCACGCTTATCTTTCTTCCACTCTTTTTTATTTTATTCCTTTCTCCATATTTAATTTTTAGTCATCTGTATTTCTTTCTCCTCGCCCACTCTCTCCCCTCCCTCTCTCTTTTCTTTTTTGGGCTAAAATAAAAAACTCATAAAATATGACTTATATCCTAAATAAGCCTGCAAATCAAACATGATCAATTAATTAGGGATGGAAGGGGTACTACGTTGAGCAGTTTTTAGATTTTCAAATTGTAAATAGAAAATTTGTTCAAGGTCAAAGTCATGTTTTTGAAAACCTTCTTTATCATCTAAATGGCAATGTACAGCGTTGAGTATTTTTTTCCCATTGCTTCCCTGAGGTCGTCACCTTCTTGGTCTGATTTTGCTAGGATGTTGAAACAAAAATATATGTTTATTCTTTTAGATGAGTTGTGTAATACTCGAACTTTGAAAATTTATAGCGGATCATTTTATTTCTTTAACGACGGTTTTTATAAGCAACATTTAGCATTGATTACATAAGCCAAATAATGGGCAACCTTTAGTGACAATTTGTATAAGCAATTTGTAACGTTGATTTACAAAAATAATATTCTATCGACAGTATTTAGTGACAATTTTTGAAGCGGGTACAATGGGTTGTAAATAAAAGTAAAAGGAAAAAAAATCAACACTTCAATTTTCGGAAAAAAAATAAATTTAGAAAGAAAACATAAGAGAGAAAAATCAGGGAGAAGTGGGTGCCATAACCCATTTCGGTTACAATCCAAAGAAAGCGGGGCGGGGGGGGGGGGGGGAGAGAGAGAGAGAAGGTGTGTGGGTTCTTGAGAAATGGGGAGATAGCCACGCGATGGAAGATATTGTATACAGAAAGAGGAAAAGAGAAAAGGACGGCAGATTGGAATTTCCGGCGAGGTGGTTCAATTTTTCGATAAGCCGTCAACCTTTCTTCTCGATTTAATTCCTAGAATTTAGTATTTTTGCGTCTATGCGTTCCTGAGATTTGCGTGAGTTTGGATGTGTGCACTGTGAGAGTGGGTGAGTAATCTGTAGGTGAGGTGTGCGGTGTAAATTGTGTATGAGAGTGTACTGTGTGTGCGTTATGTGCATGTGAGTGTTGAAAGGAGCAGGAAAAGAGAAGAGGCAGTACGTGTGTTTGTGGGTTTTGTGTAGTATCTGTGTTGTGCGTAAAAGAGTGTACGTGTATATAATGTGTATAGTTGTTATCCATCATCTACACTTGTACAATCCTACAAAATGTCCTTTTGATCCTTAGTTTGCTGCACTGACAAGGGCAGTTCCTGAGGCATTTCCATTTTCAAGCAAGTTTCTGAACACAGGCTGCAAAACAGAGGATGTAACCCTATACTTAAGCGTTTCTATATGACTGCAAAGTGAAATAATTAAGCAGACTAAAACTCTGTAAACTTGAGAAGATTTAGTCGTATTAGATACTGGCAAGCACATTGATGGTAAACAGGACCGGCAAAAGAACTGTTGAACCAAAGAACAATCCCCTCTCTCTTAAGATAGAATGAGAAACTCATATAACAAGACTCATATAACAAGATAGCAAGTCTTTCTTTAACTTTTTCAATCTTAAGTTCCAACATTTAAATACAATTTGTCTAAAATCATAATTATACTTTCTTTTTTCTACTTTTTAATTAAAAAATCTATATTGTATTCTAAATTTCTCTTGATAGTATACTCTAAAACCATCTTTTATTTTTACCTAGCATGACCTTGTAGATATTAGTAGTACAATAAGGACTTTTATTTTTAACACAGACTTATATGATAATACTAAACCTCCTCATCTAAAAAGTCTATATGCATGTGTACCCGTGTGTGTCCTTTTGAAATCTATACTATGAAATAAATATTTGAAGTTCATATCAATAATAATAATGAACTAAGTAATTCCAATAATGTTCACAAACTACGTTTTTCACCCTATATTTATACATACGCATTACAGGTTTAATATCAATACAAACTCAAAAAAAGTTTATCAAGAATAATTTATGACCCAGATCATTCATCAAATAAAGATCTATATCATCACAATTGAAGGGAAAGAGAAATATTACCTATGGCACAAGGTTTTGAGAGTTAAGAAAATTATAGGGTTAATTGCATACATGAGCATGAGGTTAGGGTAAAATTACATACGTGTTCATTAGATGGAACAAATAACACTTATGTCAGTTATCGAACAAAAAAACTGAAAGATGAAAAAAACTGAAAGATGAAAAAACCAGAATGTCCATCACTTAGGAATGTAATTCTTCAAATGTCAATCATCGTCCCTTCATCTCACCATACAGCCTCACCACCATCATCACCATTGTCCCTTTACACTTCTTCAACTTCAACACACACAGAGACAACATATACACACACATGCTCCCACCCATACACACCCTCACAACCAGCCACAGCACATTCCACCATCATCGTGTTCTTCAGCTTTCTTGCCTTTCTTGAGCCTTCTCACTCCAATCAATTGTTCAGCTTTTTCACTCTAATCACTTACAACAAACCATCACGATTCAAAAAAGCAAATGAACAAAAATAAAATTTTGAATTTGGGGTTCAAAATCTGGAAGATATATAAGTTTCTTGTTGCGTCAAAACTATTCTTGTTTGCCGCCATTAACCACCACTTATCAGCCTACCACTGCGTCCAATCAGCCCACCACCTGTCCAATTCATCCACCGCCACCAGACGGCCCACCACCGCCTCAAATTTATTCTATCCCTATCCCCCAAAATCATAATCGCCATCAATCAGCCTTTCACGACCCACCACACATCTAGTTAACATGCCTACACACACTCGAAACTAATGTTACATATTTATGACTGATTCGGCGGTTTTGAAATTTTCATGTTTGTACCGTTGTCGAGGATGTTTACGGCGACCAGACCGGGTGGGATAACGTGGAGGACAACGTTTGCTAGCACTGATATGAGGTCAGTGGGGCTGAGTCAATTTGCTAACTTTAAGGGTGAGTGCTTGCCGAAGAAGGTGCGACGGCGGGGTGGGGGGGAGAATTTGGGTTGAAACCTAATTTGAAAAATTAAGATTTGTAAATTTTTATAGTGTATGTACTTTGTAGGTACAAAATGAGGGTAGTATTGATTTTTAAAAAATATGTATTGATGACAAAAGCAAAAAATGTTTTTAACAGATAATGACGGCTTTACCTTTTGAAACTTACTGTCATTCATTATAATTTCACCCTAACTTCAAGGACATGGGTTATTTTATGTTGGTAATTTTTAAGTTATGTTTTGATAAGGTTATATTTAAAGGTGAACAAAGTCTTAACATCATATTTATAAGATTGGGCTAAAATCACTCACATTTTTATCACTTAAAGATGCATTAATAAATTTTAATCTCTTTAACAACAAATTATTTGTATTTAGTCCAAAATATTATAGTTTAGTCTCACCTTTTAAAAAATAAAAAGTACACTTAACTTTTTGTAAACCTTTAATTTCTATAAAAAGGGTATTTTTAATAAAAAAAAATGTTTAACCATTTTAATCCCTTGAGATTATTTTATACATTGGGATCAGATTTTTACCTGTTTTGGTTATATTCATAATCTTTTGTCACTAAAAGATGCATTAGTGAACTTTTTTAGCTTCAAAATGTTTAAAGTTAGTCAAACGATAATAATTTAGCCTCGCCTTTTAAAAAGTCAAGATAGTTATTTAACCCCTTACGCATCAAAACTTAAGAGTTTTCAAGCTTAAAAAACATATTATTAATCATTTGAGTTAAAATAAATTAGAGTCTTTATCAATTGAGTTTCATCTAATCCTATCACTTATTAGAGTAAACTATACGAAGACAATAGATACATAAAAAACATGTAAATATATGATATATCGGGATACAGAGGATAGAAAAATAATAACCATATGAAGAATATCTTGTCATGCAAATAAAGGTATTCACATAACTTTAATACAAATATAGGATTATGTACTTATCACGAACTCAAGTTATAATTATAAGCAGAGTTGTGTGATCTAGCGATTCTTATGTATTTAAAATTTCTAAAGGTCCAGTTTTGCGATAACTTTCTTACACCAATATATCCATAATTGAAATCTAAAATTAAACTTTAGTTATTTGATAGTTTCAATATATTTTCATTAAAATATATATACACGCATAATTATTAAGATTTGTAGCATATACATCAACATACAAATATATAATACAAAAATAAAAAATGATTGAATTTCTGATAAAATTTTCAATTTAGTTTAGGCACATTATGTTTATTCTTAAAGGTCATAGAAAATACTATTCTTTACAATTTATTTTCATTAATCAAAATTGATCCAGAAGATGTAGTAGCTCTGAGGTCTTCAACTTTAACGTGAATGGAAGCCATAAGTTTTGATAGAAATTTTTCGTTAATCAAAGAACGTGCAAATGTTCAAGGGTGATTTTATAAGTTCTCATAGGAATTTTTCATTTCTTTTTTTTAAGAAAAGACAAAAGAACCCTTAACTCTAATTAAAACATAGATTCTTGGACTAATTACACCTATGTCCCTGAGGTTTGGGGTAATTACACCCGAGGACAGAAAGTTTCAAAATGTAACATACGTGACCAAAAACGTTAAAAAAGTAACACTTTTATCCAACCGTCATTATTACGTCCAAAAAGTGTAATTTTCGTCATTACGTATTTTGAAAATGACAATACTACCCATGTACAGTATATTGTGAATAATTTGATATCCTAATTTTCTCTCTCCACAATTTAAACCCTAAATCTGAAGTCACCGCCGGCAGCCCCCCTTCGCCGCCCCACGACCCCAGCAGCCCCCTTCCCCCGCCCCACGCCACCAGTAGCCCCCCAGGGCCCACCATCCTACAGAACCACCCCACCACTCCGGCAAGCCCGTTGGCAAACCCAAGCTGCCGAGATGCCTCCGGCAAGTGCCTTGGCAAACCCACGCCGCCGGCAGATCTGGCCATTGCAACGACGGCGATCACACCGGTGGGCGCGATGGTGCAAGCCCATCGTGGTGGTGATGGCGCTGCCTTGCTGGTGGTCACGGTGGCGCGCATCTCGAAGGAGGAGGCCGGTGTCGCGACGTAGCTCGATGATGCTTGCGATCTCGGACGGCGTGGGGTACGGAGGTAGGTCGCGGTGGTGATGGTGGCGACCGGTATGGCGATAGGCAGATCGGGAGTGAGACTGCAATCTTGAGGCGCCGGTGCCTCACCGGAGGGCCTTTCCCGCGCTGACGGTGATCGGGCCTCCTGACGCTGGGTGGCGCAGATGGATTGCCTCGGGTTTGGTGACGGCATTGACTCAGTTGCCGCCGGGGAAGGGGGTTGTGGGCATGACGGCGTGGGCGGGTGACGGGGAAGGGGGAGGCAGACGGCGTGGGGGCGGGGGGTTTGGGTGCTGGGTGTGGGGAGAGGAAGAGGCAGACGGCGTGGGGGTGGGGTGGGGGCGCGGGGGGTGGGGGCTAGGTGTGGGGAAAGGAAGAATAAACAGTAAATTAAGTGGGTAATTTATTTTAAAGTCAGGGGCAATCAAGTCTTTTTGTCAAAACCATTAAGTATTTTTGTATTCCGTTTGTTAATGGATATAAGTGTTACATTTTGAAACTGTGTCCTCGCATTTAATTATCCTCAAACCTCAGGGATATATGTGTAATTAGCCCTAGATTCTTATACGACTATTCATAGGAAAGATGTTTGATATCTTAAAAGAAGCCAAATGCATCCTCATTTCTTTTTTAAACAACACTCTAATTCAAAATAGGTATTTAACAAAAAAAAATTCAAATAAAAAACACCCCTAATTAACATTAATTTTGTATGAAGACTTCAATTTAAAAAGGACATCTTATGAAGAAAAGAAAAAAGAGAATTAGTCATTTAACTCTGGTCAAGATTACATATGCATATTGAAAATCTTAAGAAAAAATTTTCAATTTTACGATAACTTACTTATACCAATATGTCCATATTCAAAATCTAGAATTAAACTTCATGTTTACGATATTTTCAAGGGCTAATTACACTTATGTCCCTGAGGTAGGTATAATTACAGGTAAAGATAATAATTTGGACAAATTACACTTGTATCCGTTGACCAAACGGAATACAAAAATACATAACGGTTTTGACGAAAAGACTTTATTGCCACTAATTGAAATTAAAATTCCATTTTTCTTTTATCTTTTTTTGTTCTCTCCTTTCTCTCTCCAATTCAATCTCTCATCTCAGATTCAATCTCTCCATGCTCCCCCCACCCCGCTGTCGCACCCCCATGCTCCCCCCACGCCGACGCCGACGCCAACCTCACTCTCCCCCTCCCCCCGCTGCTGTCCCTCCCTCCCCACCCTGCCGCTTGACCCCTCTCTGACCCACCTCGAATCGCCCCCCTCTCTGCCACAACTCAGAATCACGGTAGGTTTATTTTTTGGGTTGTTAAATTGATGGTGGGTTTTGGTTTAGGAAGAAAGAAGAGTGGGTTATGGCGGTGGTACGGGGTGGTGGGTAACGGCGGTGGTGCCGAGTAGTTGGGTCACGGAGGTTGGCAGTGGTGTGTAGCTATGGTGGGGGGCAACTACGGAATGGGGGAGGGTGAGGCAAGGAGGGATGGGGCGATGGAGCTGCCATTGGCGTGGAGCGATAGAGCTGCCGGCGTAGGGCAAGCGAGGGGCTGCTATGGGGGGCAAGGTGGGGAGGGAGAAGAGATAAAGGGGGAAAGGCGACGTCGTTGGCGATGGAGGCGACGTCGTCGCCGATGGGGGTGACGCCGACAGAAGATTGGTCGCCGACAGTAATTTGAAAATTAGGGTTTTTATACAAACCCTAATCCTAATTTGAACATTTAAACCATTATATTGCACATAAGTGTAATTTGTCCAATCTATTACCCTTATCTGTAATTATACCATAACCTCAAGGACATGAGTGTAATTATTTAGTATATGCAGTAAAGGGCAGTATTGCCATTTTGAAAATACGTAACGATGAAATCATAAAAAAATACACTTTTTGGACGGATCCCTAACGGATGGACACAAGTGTTACAAAATTAGGGTTTTTGGTCACAGAATGTAATATTTTGATACTTAATGTCTTTGACTATAATTACACCCTAACCTCAGGGACATAATTGTAATTAGCCTTATTTTCAATGTACTAATATGTTTGTATTGAAATCTCTATATATGCAGAATAATTCAAATATGTAACATAGGCATCAACATACAAATATGAAATGTTACAAAACTAAAAATGATTTGAGTTTCTAACAAAATATTCAATTTAGTTTAGGAAATTATATTTCTCAAAAAAGGCTATAGAAAACTCTGTTCTCTACAAGTATTTTTTTTTTTTGGGTCAAATATGATAAAGAAGATCTAATAACTCTAAGGTATATTAGTTTTAACATGAATGGAGATGGTAGGGTTTGATAGAAAATTTTTCAATAATTAGAGAGAATGCAAGATTTCAAGGGTGATTTTATAAGATTTTCATAAGGTTTCTTCTCCATTTTTCCAATAAAGGTCAAAACAACTTTTTACTCTAACAAAAATATATTTTCTAATAAAGATATTTTAATGAAAGAGACTTGATATCATATGAGAAGTCAAAAACACCCTTATTTTTTAATCACACTCTTATTAAAAATAGGTAGTTAATGAAAAAAAATTTCAAATCAAAAGTCAAAACAATCCTTAACTTTAATCAAAACAAATATTTTAATAAGAGTATTTTAAGGAAAGAGACTTAATATTCTATGAATAAAACTTTAATTTAAAAAGGATATTTAATAGAAAAAGAATGTTATAAATCAAAAGAACCCTTACTCACCCTTAACCCTTTATGAAAAAATTAATTAGAAAAGGGTATTTAAGAAAAGAAAAGATTAGCCATTTAAGTTCATACGTACTATATATATATATATATATATATATATATATATATAGAGAGAGAGAGAGAGAGAGAGAGAGAGAGAGAGATTACTAGTCCTTTTTTGGGTAAAAAAAACATCCACTTGCTTTATTAATTCAAATCACGGAGATCTACAGAGGATGACTGCACCCTTAAACTTATATGCACCTTAATTACCACGTACTATTTCTTCCAAGCATATACTCATTCAAGATGCAAAAAATTCCAGCGACGCTGCATGGCTTCTGCATTATTCTCTCACCAGAGTATCTTGCCAAATAATTATCCTAACAAGCATAAAGTACAGCTGATAGCCAACTGACAGGTTTTGATTGCAATTTTCTACGGGCTCTTGCTAGCTATCACATGGTTTTTTCACCTTTACCCAGTTTTACGTTGATGGACAAAAGGACCATCTCCAGCATTTGTGTAATCTTTCTAGAAAATCATCCAATCTCAACTGACATTACGCTATTTTTTTTGGTTGGGACTGACATTACGCTATGACGTGAAGACTAAACTATATTCTCATTATCCATTATAAGACTTCGCAACTTACATTCCCTTTCGTATCCTTAAGATGATATGGAGAGTTACCATTGTAATTGACATTTTGTTTATGTTTGTACCTTCTCTATCATGGATCTTACGACTACCAGTTACTCGTTTCCTAACATTTTTTACAGGTACTTATTCGAGTAGGTGGTAGTTTAAGGTGTAAGCTAAGTCAGCTCTTTGATGCCAAGGAAAGTGGGTTCGTACCTACGTGGAGGTGCCACAAAGGCTGCAGTCCGAGTCAACTTTCAAGTATGCAAAGTGAGAGACAGCAAGGACGGAGTAAGGCCGGAGAGCAAGGCTTCCTAGACAGGCCGTGAGGAGTGGCAGTGCTGCGAAGGCAAGGCTGAGATGAACACAGCCGGCAGTCGACAGTCCATGTCAGGGGTCCGAGTCGTGATCCAATGTTACGGTCCAAAGTTATGTCCAATTTTGTGTCTCTCTCTAGAATCCAAGAGCTCTCAAATTCTAGAGTGAGAAAGTGATTTTCGTGAGAATGAAGTCCCTTTTTGAGTCATAAAGTTCACCATTTATAGGAAACAATGTACTTATGTCATAAAGTGCCACATGTCGTCCCCTGGGAGTGACACGTCACCAGAGGGCCCCAAAATAACAGTTCTCCGTTGGACTGCCGGTTCCCAAATTCGCGTTGCCTGCCCCACACAGCGTCGCTCTACCTGTCTGAGAAGACTGACAACACCGCGGTAGCATGATCAGAGTAAGCCCGTTACCCCAGCCACCGATCCAAGTCCTTACTGAATCCCACAAGATGCGTCAAGAGACGCGCAGAGAACCTGACAGCGGTGAGAGTTGCCCATGTAGCCAATTGCCAGGCGAACTAGGCGCGATGCCCTCCGAGGACCTGCTCCTGTCCCGAAGTGACCCGGGGGTCATTGCCCTGGTGGTGTCGACGATCAATGGTAACATGAGTGGACATGCTCGCAGCTCAGTGCTCAAAGTTCGTGGCGAGGGGTCCTCGTGCTAGAGCCCCCGTGACTGTGATGACAATGGCTTTAAGGTAGCGAGCCCATCCCGTGGCAGCGATGACTATAAGGTTGTGAGTTCATCCCGCTGCGAGGGGTCCTCATGCCGGAGCCCCCCGTGATTGTGACGGCAATGGCTTTAAGGTTGCAAGCCCATCCCGTGGCGGCGATGACTATAAGGTTGTGAGTTCATCCCGCTGCGAGGGGTCCTCATGCCGAAGCCCCCCCCCCCCCCCCCCCGCGGTGATTATGACAGCGATGGCTTTAAGGTTGTGAGCCCATCCCGTGGTGGCGATGACTATAAGGTTGTGAGCTCATCCCGCTGAGCACTACGAACGGAGCCCCCCGGAAGCATGTAACATAATTGTGGCACATGGCCGCGGTGCCTACAGCACGAGACATTGAATGTGGGGCATGGGAGCGATGCCAACGGCATGAGACAATATCTGGTGCCGGGGGCACATGTTATGAAAGTGGCGCGGCGACGAACGTCGCGGAGCAATACTTGGTGCCGAGGGCACGTATCATGGAAGTGACGCATGGACGCGGCGACGAATGCCGCGGGGACAATACCTGGTGTCTTGGGCACATGTCATGTTAGTGGCGCACGGGCGCAGCGACGAGCGTCGCAGAGACAACACTTGGTGCCGAGGCACGTGTTATGAAAGTGGCGCAGCGACGAACGTTGCGAAGTAATACTTGGTGCCGGGGCACGTATCATGAGAATGGCGCACGAGTGCGACGACGAACATCGCGGAGCAATACTTGGTGTCGGGGCACGTATCATGAGAATGGCGTACGGGCGCGGCGACGAACGTCGCGGAGACGGCACACGGGCGCGTGTCGGGTGTCCCGAAGACAGGATGTGAGTTGAGTGTGCCTGTTATAACAAAATAATGAATGCAACATGTAGTAATGACAAAGTTGGGAGTGATGGTATGCGGTCGTCGGCGACGGGTCATTCGGCGGTAGCGTGACTTTGGGCGACGGGCATCGCGGGAGCGGTGTGCGGTCACGTACGACGGACGTCGTGAGGTTGATGTACGAACGTCCGTAAACATCGCGGAGGTGCAAAGACTCGAGAAAACAAGTTCGCGCGGGAGGGGAGGCCCCATAGGCCAAAGATTTGGGGAAGGCCAAGGCCACCACCCTTGGGGAGGCCGAGGCCGACCCTAGGGAGTGGCCAAGGCCAAATGGCCAACTCACATGAAGGAGCCCAAGGCCACTCCCCTCTTTCGGTGAACTTCGAGCGTGCCGACAGTAGGTGTTTTGATGAGCAATGAAAAATATGGAAGTTGGGTTATGACGAGCATGTTGCCAAGAATCGTACCCAGATGACGAATAAGGTGCCAAAGTCATATGAAAAGTACGAAGCAAAAAAAGTGCGAAAAGGACTTTGTGCGAAAAGTGAACTGCCAGGCCAAGGCCAACCCCCATGGGAGGCCAAGGCCGACCCCATAGGCTTGGGGGAGGCTGAGGCCGACCCCATGGGGTTGGCCAAGACCTTTGCCCTTTGACCCCGTTGCTACGATTGCGCCGTCGGTCGATATTTTTGTTGAAAAGGTGTTTGGGTGGCCTCGGCGTGATGATTGCGCTGGCGTGAGTGACGTCAATGTAAAATAATTTGTGACCAAGTCTCGCACAAGGCCCGTAAAGCAGAAAACGCGCGTGACTTGGGCTCGCGCACTTTGACCGGTTTGGTGCGTTTGAAGAATTGACTGTTGACAATGTCGACGTGTTCGCGTGAAATGGGACCCCTAGTGGGCTCTTGGGTACGACCAGAATAGGTTGTGAACACTCTTCAAGTCACCTTTCCACCGATAGCTCTTGATTTAAGGACATTCAGAAGAGATTTGATGGTGTACATTTTCTCCTTGGCTTTTTGTGGAAGCTACCACAATACAACAGAAACATTACACTTGCATCATGTTTCAGACTATACAGTGTATGATGGCCAATAGTTTCTAGATTTAGATCGCACCTCTTTATTATGAATATCCGAAATGGAAAAAGGCTCCTCCTCCCGAATCCCTCCATTATCTGCAACTATTCTTTCTAAATCCTGCTAAGAAAATGAAAACTCAATTGTTACAATACAAAAATCATGTGAGTCGCCACAACTGCAGGAACCGTCAAAGAGCGAATATGCAAAACAAAATACGAGTACTATAGAAGACAGCTTTGAAATACCACGGACCGTTGAAGTGCCCAAAAGCAATGCATATAAACAGCAACCAGTCTATGCTTCTTTCTTAGGCTGTGAAACAAACCTCCAAATAGCTTAAAACTAAAAGAAATTTATAGGGGCTGACAACTTGGTTCACCCAGTATACTTGTGGAGGGAAACTGCTTTTAGTTCTAAATCAATAAATCTGAAATTGAAAAGATGAGAATAGTACTCTTTGGTACGCTCACTTGTGGTACCGAACTGAACCATGTTGCTCTAATCTAAGAGTTAAAAGCAAGAATAATAAAGATGTATTTTTTTTTTTTTTGCAGCCACTTCGCTAGGGAGACATTTTTGGAGTACGAATTAACTGCTGTGGCAGGCGGGTTACATAGCAGTAAAAATTACAAGTCAGAAGGTGTTAACAACGACTAATAATTGGCATTGGTCAATATAAGCTGTAAGATCTAAAATAATATCAGTTCATGATTTCATTTAAGTATGAAGACTTCACCTTTCCAGTCAAGATTTCAAACTCAAGCAGCTCCTCTACAATCTTCTCGAGCACAACACGGTTTTTTTGGAGAATTTCTTTTGCTTTATCAAATGCTAGATAATACATCTGCACGAAACCAAACATCTGTGAAGGCCTTGTCATCGAAGAATCCGATTGGCATTGATAATGCAAAATGCCACTGTTTGTGACGTCAATAAAATGTCTTTGTAAAATATACATGTGACTGCAAGCATTCGTCAAGGTCTATCATCAAAGAATGCGATTAGCATTAATAATGTGATATGCTACTACTTGTCATCATTTAATGCTGATGATGTATAATATACCAATCTGTGTATTACATCAATAAAATATCCTTCTAAAATAACATGTGACTGCAAGCACTTTTCTCCTGTGAGATAGCAAACATGTATAAAGTGTGCCACCCACTCACTTCTGGTTTTTGTTTTATTCAAGCTTATGAATTATTCAACAAATATAATAAACCTGATATATTAGAAGAACAACAGCGTACACACCTTCTCAACTTTTGCTGCCATCTCATACTCATGGTTGTTCCCCATGCTCAAAGCTGTCACCTGTGCCAATAAACAAAAATTCCAAATGTCCAGAATACTTCAGGCAAGTGAGTGATAATGCAAATGCATCCCCGCCCCAAATTTAGAAGGAAAAAAAGAAGGCATTGAATCGAAGTTGAATACCGCGTTGCCGTGGTGGTAAATGGTAGGACTGTCATCAGGCCCCCATCCATACTGAATCACCATACGGGTAGCTATCTGTTGCAAAATTACTGAGATTACTTAGATCTCGAGGAATCCTGAACTACATAGATCATGTAAATGAAGCATTTCAAAAGCATAAAGTAGATGAAGGTACTACCTCTTGTGCTTGCTTTAACTCCGAAGAAGAAAGAATATTTTCTTCCCCAAAAGAAAGTAAAAGTTGAGCTGCAACATAAGAGCCAAAGCAAAACACGAGTGTTTTCTCAAGGTATGCTCTTGATTCAACATTTCCGTTCAGGGAACCTTCATTATTGGCCTTCGTAATCTTCGTACATCCAATTCCCTGCAAGCAGAAGGGTCATATCCATTAGTGCTCCAACATGTTTTAACATCCTAAGGTCATTGACTAATTATTTGCTACTTTAACTATGTAGGCACCTGCAGTACCCTGCTGTGTCTACAGTTGCAAAATTTTAAGAAAGGGTATATGGCCAGTCTAACATTTTACGAGGAAGATCACACAACATGCCATTATGAAACAGCGTTAGCAAGAAGCCCAAGAGAACGCAAATGGTAATGAAAATCTTACTGCGAGAAATTGAAGAAAACTGCCAGGGCATAAAACTAAAAGAAGCTGGAAATGGGTGGACACCACTTCAAGTTTTGAATTTCGCGCTTTTATCCTAAAGTTTAGAGATTATAGTAACAATGTAATGCTTCAATTTGTCAAATCGTGTATTCAGAGATCAAGGTAAGAGAGTAGACCTTGGCAGCAATTGGGCCAGTTCTGTATATCTGAATGCATCTGACATACTAATACTTGTTATTCTTAAGACAAAATACACTATAAATTATAGTACACTCAAATATCTTAATGTAGTGAGTGATTTTAGCAAATTAATAGTTTGGTGGATTGGTCAAAATATACAAGACAACTAATGGGGATAGAATTTACATCACACAGGCATGAGGTAGAAATGCCGGGATCGATGGGGTATATACTGGACCATGATATAAGTAGAGAGCAAACAAAACACTTATGTCAATGACGCCAAATTTGTTCTTTGTTAGTACATAACATACATATACAAAGTCTTCAATAACTTTAAAAGAACAAGGCAACATGAAGATCAGAAAGAGCAAATGCTTAAGCAGTAAGCATATTAAACTAAGACCTAAGAGTGGTTGTCCATGTCAAATTATGAGAGACATATACTGGTAATAGGAATGCATATATTCATGATTTAGAAATACAGCAGATGAAGAAAAAATATTATGTACCTCCCACGAGAAAGGTTCAAGCCATAAGTTATCAACCACATCAAAGTTTGGAAGAAGAAGAGCAATAAGGCCACGACCAGCAGCCCAGACAGCATGTGGGAACTTTGTCTCCCTTGTCCACTAATAAATCATACAGGTCAATGTTCATTCATAATCTTCAAGAAACAAAAGGATTTTCTATATAGATACAACTTTGCTCTTTCAGATGAGAGATCCAGATGCCAAGTTTTTGCATAATAAATATTAAAAACTCGTCTAACACAAGAAAAACCTAGAGAATGAATCAGCAATGTCTTCTAATGCAAGGCAAGGAGAGAAATGTGAGAGGCGCATAATAAATGACACCATAGCATATATCTCCTTCTCTTACCTCGTTAATACGATAATGACCAATGCCTAAAAATCACGATAGCTATTTAATAAAAGGGAAATAGTGCAAATCGCCTCGAAACAATTCCATTACAGGAGACCAGATGTCTTAGCATGTTTAGTACGAATATAAAGTACAACAATGCAGACGAGTACCATGATCCACCTAAAGAGTTAAATTATATAAGGAGAAGACACAGCATTTATGTGGCAGAAAGTAAGAGAGACATGGTGACGCAGAACACCACAACTTCTCCCAAAAGCTTAAGCTGTCAAGGGCTACTTTCTTCAGGCTTCCCAGACGGTATCTCCCCTTAATGAGCCTTATGCCTGGGCGACCCTTCTACAGTGGGTCCCAACTCATAGGCCACCTCACTAGCAGGTCTCATGTGGCCCAATCCTCTGTGCTTTCCACCATGGGCCACAATGTCCATCAGGAACAACGGTCCTGTATTATTCTCAGCTGCTGAGAAGGACAGTAGAACCCAGGACCTTTCGCTCTGATAGCACTCGATGCAAGCTCAAGATGTCAAAGGGGTTACGTTTCCCAGGCTTATCATTCGATATCTCCCCTTCTGTGTGCCCCATGCCTGGGCCACTTGCCCACAGTGGGTCTTAGCTCATAGGCCACCTCGCCAACAGTCCCATGCGGGCCACTACAACTCAGAGGGCCACCCTGTCCCGCAGGAAAGATGCTCCTGCATTACATGGAGTATCCACTTTGACAATAAATATAGATTGAGGAGCGAGCACTTTTCCGTGAATGTACAAGGGTGAGCTGAATTTGCGGGTCAGCCTAGGCCTACGTCACATTGAATCAGTGGGATTCCAGAGTCGCGTACGTGACTAAAGGTCGGATTCGTCTACTTTCAACACTCCAAGCCACAATAACACGGCAAAATGGTAATATTTCAACTATTCGGGTGAAATGGTGTTTCAAGTGAAACATACATTTGTTTGAATTAAAAAATTCTTTCATCTCAGAGCAATAAATGCAACAGAACAGAAAAGATAGTGTTCTTAATGGCATATTGATGAGAAGTAGTAGTTCATGCTATTAGAAGTTGATGCAACATAGGCCTATACCTGGATTCTAAGAAAAGGAGAAACCCCGTGCAAGGTTCTGATCCAGGTAAAAGTAGTGTCTTCAAAACAATTGTAGTAGGCAAACAGGAAACTATTCAAAAGAAAAATAAATCCTAATTATAAAGAGATAAGAACTTATTTGGCCCTTGAATACGCAATCTTGACCATTAACCACAACAAAATTAAAAAGGAAAAGGTACAAGGAAATGCTCATAGCTGCGACAATGCCGTTATAGGCACGGTAAGCATTTTTACTTTAAAGCAACTACCACAGTGCTCTTGAACAACCGCAGTGCTCTTGAACAGTAGTTTTTATTAAGAAAAATATTTCTTCTTCAAGACAATTTAAAAATGATCACTCATATCAAAGCACAAAATTCCCAGAATGCCATATAAGTTAATCAAAAGTCTTTAAAAAGTAAATACCAAACTTCAAAGCCTAAAAAGTAAGATACTTACATCTAGAGGAGGATTTAGTAGTTCTATTCCATTGCTTATCTGACCATATGGTTCCATTAGATCAACCACATTCTGTAAATCCTCCTTCGTCAATGTCAAACCGAGATGATTTACAAGAATTTTGCTCATCGACTTCAGAATTTTGGTTTTCCTCACCCAATTGGGCACGAGGCTGCTGAAAGTCTGTACAAAGGCAAATATGGACTCAGATACCGATGTCAGGAAACAGTAAAATACCAATGTGGGAAAACATAGCATAGCATAGACCATACAAGCCCAACAATGTCCAACTAAAAGAAGCAAGAAAATTGCAATAACATGTAGATATCTACACATCATACCAACTTGTTTACTACTAGGACTTGCATAAAGGTTCAAAGGGCAGCAAAGCCCCTGTTGTTGTCAGGGTTCTGGTTGATTGCATAGATGTATGAAAGACAAGAAAATTAATAGCATTTATTAAAGGTTAATAGCAAAAAATTATATGACAATATTACGTTGGTCGTTATTTGCTACGTTAAAGAAATGACCTCAATTGAAAAAATTTCACTAAGTTAAGGTAATACTATTTACAAATAGAACTGTCAGATGCTTATCTAGAAAAACTAGATTCCACATACTGACAAATATATAAGAGCGGCTAGATGCACAAACAGCAAAGCAATATGTTTGAGGACATGTACTACCAGAAAATATATAGTAACAGCTACTGCCAACATATATCACACAGTTGACATATGCAGTCACACTATTAAATTGCTTATGCTACGTGCAAACTATTTTGCAGCGCTCAAATGTTTTCACTAGGTGTGGCACACGCAAAAGTAAAACAATAAGCTCTATATCAAAATCTGTTCTCTTAAATTCAATCAACTGTTGACTGAAAATTAGCAATTAGAGGGGATTACAGTTGTCTCAGGAAGTCTAGACCTGACCCGGTGATGTTCGCATGAAGTTCACGCGTATCGTAACTACTAGTAGCTATATGGCTCCAAAGAATATGGCTTGTCGTACATCATCAGCTCTCTCTGGAGATCTTGGTCATTTATAAGCCGGTCAAAGGACTCTATGCACATGCCACAGTGCTATGGTCAATGTCACCCAACTACCCTCCAACCCCCAACAATTCCCAATCATACTCCTTGCTGATCGATCATCCATATAATTTACAAAAAGAAACTCTAGAAAATACTTCTCTTTGAACAAGATCTCAATTCCAGCAACGGCTTCATTAGATATCTCACAAAGTGAGAATAAGTTGTATAAAAGAAGGCATCGGCACACTTAAGAATTAGGAACAAGAACATCTATCTAAAAAACATTAATCATTGTATATATTCCTACACATGTTTACATGTGTGCGCGCGCGTGCACGTGTATGCGGACAGAAGGGGGAGGAACCTGGCATTTTAGCATCCCATCCCCGCATCTAAACCTTCAATTATCATTACCTTCCCTTTTTTATATGAAGTTGATCCAAGCAGAAGGGCTCTAAGGTTTGAATTCTAATTCTACCAGATGTGCAACAAGTGGGAGGTCAGGTTGTAGGGGAGAGCTTGCCGGACACCCTTCCGCTTCACAAGAGCATGCCATGCCACACCTCAAAATCCTCAACCCCCAAGAAAGGAAATTTCTATGTAAACATATATATATTGAGAGACTTATGGGGACTATATATAACCACGTTATGAAGTTACCCACACTTCTATCCAATTCAAAAGCAGGAAATGGAGGTCAACTAAAAGAATTGTATGTGGGGATGATAACGTTATTAGCTCTTACCGCAAACCAGCTGCAGTAGCTCATAAGTTCATCTGTGTCAAGAAATTTGCTCCGGAAGGCACTACCTTCCAAGGCCACGGGAACAAGTTTGAGTTCAACAGGACGAAGAAGAGCTGTTTTCTCAGCAACCTGAAGGCAGACAGTGTTATCAAGAGAATATAATTCAGGACACTTAACAGTATAAATGAAAGTTTTCTAATTGCAATAATAGAAGTTAAAACAATGTAAAATACTGAAACTTAATTATCAATAATACTCCAACAAACAAGCTTTCTCCTCAAATTCGTATCTTCTTTTGATTTGACTAATCATGATGGCAAACTGTTTGAATGCCAGAAAAGTGGAACAGCTCTGGGTAAAACAAGTTTAAGCTGTCCGGAAACGTGCTGGCTGCTACCTATCATCAAGTCATTAGCTCTTTAGACAACAAAACACGCTATACGCAAACTACAAGGCTGAGGTATTCATGACTCCTGATTCCTAAGCAGCTCGAGTTGTGTAGTTGCACTTTATCATGCATGCAATCAAAAAGGCACATAGAAGTAATTTTATCACACTTCCAATTACGAATTGGGAATCACCAAAAAGTCCTTAAAAGACTTCTTTTTAATACTAAAAAACCAACTAAACATTTATCAATCTAGAAAGCCCAAAACCAAATTCAATATATCGGAAAGTCCAGACATAACAATTTTGATTAACACCGTTATGAAAGTCCAACTTCTTGAGAAATGTGAGCATATATATTTTTATGATGACAGAAGTACCTGTAAATTGATTGACCCGTATATGCCACACATGTCCATAATGACGAAAGCCCTTACACTGTCAACTCCTCCCTCTCGTGTCTCTTTCTAAACACCCACACACTCTCAATCATATGTCAGATTGGCCTTGGTTAAGGCGTCGGTCTGCCTAGGAGCAAATTGTGACATCTTGGAGTTTATAGAGGAAAACGTATATAATCTAATTTGGTAAACAGTTGGGAAAACAAAGGAGACATCAATTAACCTTTAGCAGCCAGTTGGACAGATTGATTACCATGTACGTACCAGCACACATGTTGACAAAAGTATGTGCCTACTTTTTTCATATAGGAAAATTATGCAGCTAGACAATTTGCCAATGCAACCATTGATGGTTTCCTCAGCCAACCTAGTTAAGAGTTTGTATGTGTTTGAGAGAGAGAGATAGACTCGACAGCGTTAAAGCTACCTTCATTATGCGCACGTTCGGTATATATGGACTAATTTGAAATAAGGTTACTTCTGTCATCACGAAGATATATAAGGTCACTTTTGTAAGAAAACTGGACTTCTGCAACATAGTGACCAAAATTGTGACGTCTGGTTTTTGAGAACTAGTAATTTTGGTTTTGGGCTTTTTAGATGATAGGATATCATGTGGGTCTTTTTACTTCAAAAAATGCTTTCTTTAGGACTTTTCTGGTGTTTTTCCCTTGCCAATTTCCGTCAATCAAGGCAATGAATTTGAACTAGAACTTGGTGGACAAGAAATCTTCCTGAAATCCTAATATTCACAATTACCTTTTCCCAATCAACAAAATCAATGAGCTCAAAATCCATAGTTTCCTTAGCAGCATTCCTGAGTATTTTCTCCCTCTCTGTCTGAGTTGGCCGTTGAAGATGAAATATCCTATCCATGCGACCAGGACGCTGTAATGCCTCGTCAATTTGTTTAAGATTTCGAGTGGTAGCCATCAAAACAACTCCGTCCTGTTTCTCAAACCTGCATAAAAAATTGTAAAAGACATAACCGAACAGTTAACACGCTTTTTTGTTCAGAATGAGGAAAAGTTTTCAATTTGCTTTGAAAGTTAATGGTCGTCCAACATTCTTGGGCCGGGAAATACAACCGTGTCCTGCTCTATTGAGTATGACAATAAGCCATCTTAAATGTACGAGTGGGAAGACAAGGACACACCAGTACAATTTGCAGTAGTATAGGGGGTAAAAGCAAGACCTTAACCAAAAATGCAGTTTTTGACAACACTCTTGGCTTATCCAAACTTAAACCAGGATGAGCAATAATGTCAGTTCTAGTAAACATTGCATATTCACTATTTTACTTGGTTTAACTACGTAGGGAAAACTTAACTTTACTCTACTTCTGCAAGAACACAAATAGAGATGGCAAAAGTCAAGAGGCAATAAAGAGTAATCTATATAGAAGTTTATGCTCAAAGTTATGTCACTGATAGACCTATAGCATGTTGAATTAAGTGGAGAGGGGCATCTGCAGCCTAGCGATTGAGGAGGAACTACGAATTTGAAGGAAAGACTTTTGCTAAACCTATATACGACAGAGCATGGCTAAAACACCATGATCTCAAAGCTACCGTGGCTGAACTGTGGACGTTGTGATGGATGTAAGGAAATATTAGATTGAGAAACGCAAAGATTCCTAAGATGGTAGAACTGTAGAGGAGAGTAAGTCAAGACAGAAAATGAGATGATTAGACTGGACAGAAAGGCAAGAGAAAGATATATACCTGCAGTTAACAGAAGATAAACAAACAGAGCGCAGAGCCAAAATGAGATTCATGCCACTGATGCCAATTAACTGAGCCAAAAACTTTGTGAGTAGTTTAGAGAACATAGTCAAAGTGGGATTCGTGTCACTGATGCCAAGTGATTGAGCCAAAAACTTTGATCTGTTTAGTTGAGTAGTTTATTGCTTCAACTTTTCTGCACTTCCAAGCCCTTAATAATGCTTGTATCTTTACAATTGAGCTTCACTTTCCTATTACAAGGACTAATTTAGTCAAAATTTATGTTTTACTTATGGGTTCAGCAACATAAAAGATACATGTTGCCTAACATAGACTTGAAGCCTATAGTGGGATAACACTGCGTCTAACTTGTTCACTCAATTTCCTATTCAGGTTTGCACATGCTTTGGGCAGCACATGAAATAATTCATATACATACAGGCCGCGAGTAGGTCTTATAAATTTCATCATCCGAAGCTAAGTCATAATCTTTCGTTGTTATTTCATTTGCAGATTTCTACTCCTATGACCACGAGATTCTCGATTCTGCACTTCTAACTAAGAGCTCTTGGGAGCTCACTTCCAGCAAAGATGGCGACTTTTGCTTCAGAATATAGAACAAGAAGAATAAGTAGAGATATTCCCAGATTGTCAATGATCCCAATTCCTGACAACAATAATTTCCAAATCCTACCATCTCAATCCCAAGCCAAAAATTTCTACTGAAGTGGCCTAAGTGCGAAAATTGAGCTTTTTCCCCATGAAACAAGTAAAGAAAACAAAAAAATGTCAGATATGAAGATAAAATGAACGTCAAAATGATTACACAGTTAAACTCCACTTTCGGTTAAAGTAAATTATAACAATGTCCCAAACTGAAGCACGAAACCTATTAAAGTCCATTCAAGATTATGTAAAGATAGAAAGAGGAGTCAAACGTGACACTCTGGAGTAACGGTATCAGCTCCTTCAATTCTGCTACCAAACCTGTTAAATGCCTTCACTTTCCCGCCCCTGTTCCCAACCCTGCTTCATGCAAGGGATATGCATTCTGATTATAGCTGTTTATGAAATCCAACCTGAAAACACCATCCCTATCCGTTCAAATCAGTGGCCCACCACATCATACTTCAGCACAAGCCTTCATTTAAGGGTAGGATTGGAAAGTAGTGCCCCATCCAATTCTCAATTCACCATCATCCACAAAGATAGTCGAGAAAGCTTCCAAAAAATTAGAGTTAAATCAGTTCTTGATAGGCCTCGTATCAAAGCCCAAATCTCTAGCCGCGACCCTGGTTTTTGTGATGATAACGAGAGTCTCCTATCTGATGTGTGCCTTACTTTATTTCCCCTAATTTAGTTTGGAAGAGAGAATATCCTGTGAGTTCTTACCAAGGCTCATTCCTTTATGATGGCACGGCGTGGAATATACGCATTGTGTGTGTACCGATGCAGGGCAGGGCGTACACATAGAGGTAGAAATTCCATTTGCAAATATGGACTTGCCTCCCTATCAAACCTTCCAGCCCACCTCCCGCTACCCCAAGCCCAAAAATGGAAAAAGATTCCGCATTTCGAACAATAATTTTATACTTAAAAATTGCAGAGAGTATAACGAAGGCAGGTACGAAGATAATGGTATAGGCTACCCATAAATTCTGTCAATGAAGAAATGGTTTGAAAAAGAACCTTATCTCATGCCATCAAAGGAGAAAATATTAACATCATACCCATCAAGTTCCACAAGAAGTTGATTGATAAAAGCCTCATGGTCCTGCTTTTTGGTGTGTATGAACTTGCCGCGGACACCAGCAAATAGGTCAAAGTCCTCCACAAAAATGATGACTGGGGCCTAAAAGTTGCAACGAGTCAGCAGAGGATGCACCATAATTATCTGGTACCAGATGTTGATACATCTTTTTATGTGTGTGTGAAAATAAGGCTATTAATTAGACATTTTGAGAAAAAGGGGTTTAAATAGATTATCGTAAAAGCTCCCTAAAGTGACCAATAAAAAATCGACTCTCTGTTCGACATGACAAAAAATTTTATAATAGAGGAAGCTAAGTTGTTTGAACTTGTTTAAGGGTTGAGATCCTCTATTGATGGCTCTTTCCGATGGCTCACCTCCCAACCCTCAATAAGATTTATCTAAAAAAATATGTAACAAGGCGGGGAGAAGGCTTAATGCTTAAAAACTGCAAAGGAACAGGTCATAGCTCAACTTTTTATGTTGTTCCAGTTTTCCTACATGTTTTCTGTTAGATAGGTTGCAGAATGGAGTTGTTTCTTCTAGAGGTGAAAGTTTACTGCACATGCTCGAAAAGATTGCATATATTCATCACAATTAAGTACAATGTATTCAGATTGCAATAATCAAGAGGGGAGAAACTAAAAAATTCATCACTTAGTAGTACGAAAATTCACTATTCTCCTAAGTATCTTGCAAGCTTTACGGTTCTAAGAACACATCATTCTCGTGTTTTTCTCAAATTGCTTATACTACCCCTCAAGAGAGAAAGTAGGCAGTAATGATCCAATTTTAATCGCATGATAAAAACCTGCCATTTCAGATTGATTTCGCAATTTCAGCTGGAAATCTTATTTGGATTCAACTGATAGTGAGTTTGGTAAAATATATCTCTTGAACGTTGAGTATCCCAGCTTAAACTCCAAAGAAAATTTTAACTTTATGGCACAGCAAAATTATCGTACATCTTGGTCAGTCAGAAATAATGCATCTGAAATGTTCACCCCATAAGAAAATTGTGGAAATAGTAGAGAAGGCATAGATAGAAAACAACCAGATCCCGTGCTGTCTGAAATAGTTCACGAACATTTGACGCACTCTGGCCAACCCATAAGCCAGCCTCCAACTGTTGGGCTTTTACTTCTACAACAGGAACTTTGGCCTCTGCAGCTATAGCAAGTGCTAGTGATGTCTTACCGGTTCCTCTCTCACCCACAATAAGAACTCCCTGCACTATGTGCATACACCTCAGAGCAGAACAATTAACATAAACTGAATATAAGTTGCAGTATCTAAATACTGAATACTACGTAAACAGTGTTAACACTAAATTACATGTTGAGCAAGCAGTAAAATTTAAAATTAAACTTCTCACCTTCCAACTTTAGAAGTCAATTATCAATCTCCAAACTTCAGTTGTATGATACATAATATAAGCTCAGCGTTCATTGCAATCTTATCTAAATGGCTATATGACCAAACAAAAAGTACCAAGCAAGTCCAGCATTTCAGGATGAAAACTGTAGTTTTCCCCTCAGAATAATGACCCCTAAAGTTGATGACAAGCGTATTGTTACAAGGGTAAAGATTGAAGAAGAAACTCTCAACTTTTGCAATGTATTGTGCGACTGTTTGAGGCTAAAACTGGAGAAGTCTGTTCTGTAAATTACACATGAAATGCAAATAAAGCAGAAACTCAGAAAGCATGACACGGTCACAAAAGTTCTTAAACAGTTTAAGTACAATAACCATACACAAACGACAGAGCATGTAAACAGGAAAACTATCAGGATAAGACTGCAAATGCAATTTGGATATCAGCTCTAGCTATACTAAAAGATGTCATTGGAAACTTCTTTTGTTCCAATAATTATAAGAAAACCAAACGGCTAATATGGATCTTAAGCAGCCCATAAATCATAAGTGACCAAATGTAATTTCCAAAATGCAATTTGAAGGTTCACAATCCAAATACTTGATTCCTAAGAAGCATGGGTAAGGGTGCGGGTGCGGATACGACACGCGTGTGGATACGTCATTTTTGAAAAATACATGATATGGGTGCGGCGGGAATACGGCCAATTTTATATATTTAATATATATATATATATATATATATATATATATATATATATAAACTATGTTGTCTTTCCAAGGGGATCTTTTGAATTTATGGGCTCTTTTAGTAAAGCTGACTTCAGTAAAAGATTTGTTTTGGTGTTACTACTAATTCTATGAAATATTGGGGCTGTTTTAGACATAATAAGTTAATAAGGGGTACCTAAATAAAAACTAGAAAGATGGGGATAAGATATTAGTTCCATAAAGCTGTCAATGACTCCTAAGTGACCACATGCATTTAAGCATGTGGTTGTTATGGATTAACACACGTCAACAAAAGCAGATGGACTTGACGACTTGAACCTTCATCTTCTTCTTGGATGCCGCTGCTACTGTTGGATCGATCCCTCCCTCCCTCTGTGTTCCTGAAGTACCCGTAGGTGCAGCCGTGTCCCAGCTGCACCCATAATTCAAAAAACTATTTGAGATATTAATTAATTTTGGACACGCACCCCGTGCGCACCCATGCCGCACCCCGGTGCTGGTGCTTCCCACCAACTGCCGCACCGGTGCTTCGTAGCTTGATTCCCACCTAAAAAACATGCTCACAGTATGACTAACGCTATGACTAACGCACTAAAGTGTACGAGAGAATAACATTTAAGAGGGAATAGCAATGACAATCTATAAAGTTGAGGAACTTTTCACTTACTGAAGTCGGAAACGATATCTTACATGTTGGAAGCGCGTGCTTGGGGGGGGGGGGGGGGGGGGGGATCATATGGCGTAGTGCAGATGTAGGTTAGAGATTTCAAACCAGGGGATAAAGACATTGCATAGTGACAGATTTATGAAGACTTCATTCGCTACACAGATTGATGCAAAGTCTCCTCACGTTTTGTCCTCCACAGTTATCATCATATAAGATATGATTGCAGTCTAAACGAAGAAAAAAACTTAGAATAATTTCAGTAATAATCGTCAATATACGTACCCTAGGGGCACGAGCACCCATCTCTTGAAATGCTCGAGGATTTTGTAAAAATGCCACAACTTCATTAATTTCTTCTTTCATAGACTCAACGCTCGCGAAGTCCCTCAACCGTATTGGTGGATTTTTCACCCTCTGCGTCAGTCAGTGTTCTTAAAAATTGCTACAATCATAATTCTTTTGACAATATCCTATGGTTTATATCTAAGTGCAAACCTTCATTTGGTCGAAAGCAGTACTTATGGGATCAACTCCAGCCTTCTTCTTGCGTCTGGTACTCTGCATCCTGTACTTGAAATAAGCTTTCTGGAAAATAGCAGAGAAATATTAAATGCAATCAATCTGGTGCGCGCACCAGCATTAGACATGAAAGGTACTTAAACTTTTGAGTGTGCTGTTACTTAAGTTGTTTGATAAATTAAAAAAGAAAATTGAGGTGGTGCACGAATCTAGGATACAGTTATGAGACCTTAACTTAATGAGTAAGCTAGAGACGCATCTTAAACCTAAACTCTGCAACAAAGTACTGAATAAGGTAACAATTACTACTGCCTTTTTCACTCATCACTCCCTAGGAGCAGATTGTGACTTAACATGGTATGAGAGCTCTGGTTTGGCAACATACCAGATTCAATTCAGCCTGCTAGCATTGAGCCATTTTTTCAGTATAATTTGCACTCCTTTTGTTTGTGCACTTGGTGGTAGTGAACCATAAGATTGTCTTTCACTCGTATGTTTCTACGAGTAATAGGGGGCTTGCATGTAAGTGGGATGCTTAAGTATGATATGCATTCTTGGATTTTTCTCTAATAGTAATAGCACAAGCAGTGTCACCTGGTTCAAGGTTCTGGTAAGGTGGTATGTTGTCCAGGTAAGAGTAGATGCTGAATATGAATGAGTACAACACGGGGTAGGATTAGTTGGTTAGCTATTTCAGCGTGGATCTCGTAGCATATTTTTTTTATTCTCTTTTTCTGCGGCATATATACTCTTATACATAGACACGTACATAGGGAGCCCATCCTCACCCAGCGCTGAGATGGCTCCCTATATCCCAACCCATCTTGGACCGTTCAACCCCGCCACGTAGACATACATGGACTCGGTACAAGTGTCGGAGTCAGATACATGTCCAAGTGTCAGATTTGTCTATTTCTCAGACATGTGGACACAGCAAAATATTCCTATCTATTCTTGTACTTCACTTATTTTCTTAGTCTACTTGGTGTTTTAAGTTACACATATCATTTTAATTTAAACTGAGATCATCTCAAAGTAATAACAAATTAAAAGAAACATTATACTGTAGTATTCTTAGTGGCATATCCTACGGGATGTCTAGGACACATATCCCATACCCATGTCCAAGTGTCAAGTGTCCAACACGGGTACTTCACGCATTTTGAAGAGTCCATGTAACATAGTCTCTCACTCAGTCCATATCATCTCAACAATAGCCATATTTTCAACCAAAAAAGACACTGTGACACAGTATCTGGTGCAGTCATTTTTGGTTGAATTTAGGATACCACTATGTCACAAGCTCACAGTTCACTGCTAATTCGAATAAAACCCCCTGGTGTCAAGGTAAATTCAAATAACTGCCAGCCCAAATTTAAACCCATGAACCTTGTTCCCCTTCCAAACCTCCAGTGTAATTAAGTTACTGCCAGTTAATGCCAAAGTCCAGATTCAACTGCAGCCAAATTCCAATAAAAACTCAACCAAATAGCTGGTAGCCAGACCTAGAGGGTGTTTGGGATTGATTCTAGATTGGTCAAACCTGATTAAATCCAATTAAATCAGTTTTGAAGTGTTTGGCAAAAAAAGTAAACTGATTAAATCTACTCCAATGTGCTTAAAACTGATTAAATCCATAATTCTCATTTCCTTGGATTAAGATTTAATCAGTTTTGGAGAATCAGGTCTGACCAAGAGATTTACAAAAATATCCTTACATATGAACAACATTAAATGCTCAATTTCAGTTTGAATACACTATATGGTAATTTTGCTACACTAAACCTACTTTAATCCCTTTTTATCCAAACACTTTCACTAACTTTTAATCTATTATGCTTAAAATAGATTAAAGCTGATTTTAGAAACCGATTCTGATTTAATCAAAATATACTTTTAAGAATCAATCCCAAACGGCCTCCTAGTGGAGTTGGGGGGGAAAGAAATGTCACGTACTCGACCGAGACCAGCATCTCCGGGATCAAAAGACACTGAACTACCATTCAGTTCAACCTACAAATCCAAACCAATGAACCTTGTTCCCCTTCCAAACCTCAGATGTAACTGAATTACTGCCAGTTAATGCCAACGTCCAAATTTAACTACAGCCAAATCCCAATCAAAACCCAACCCATCCAGAAAAGGAACGATGGTAAACCAGGTGGACTTGGGGAAAAGAAATGTCACGAGCTCGACCTGGACCAGCGTCTCCAGAATAAAAAGACTGAACTACCCATTCAGTTCAATCTACAAGTCCAACAGATCAAAGGAATGAAACTATATCATCTTCCTTTCCGCATCCAAAAGCCCAGAAAAGCAGGAAATGAAGTGGGAGATAACAAACCTGCCATAGGTTCCATTACCACACAACATTTCTAACCAATTAGTCACCACCCCCTATGGTTCCGGCCGGAACCATCACCGGTCACTACCACCACACTGCCACAACCATCATTTCCAATCAATTTACCACCTAAAAAGAACCCATCAAACTAATATATACAAAATAATAATACCAAACTGGGTACGACACAAAATTGTTCCCTTCACGAAGCATTATCAGGGTGAAATTATTCTTAAACAATATTTATAGATCTACATATATACAGATATATATGGGCCTGATCACCATGTACAGCTAGAAAAAAATGCTATTTTTCTGGCTATAATCTAGCCATCCATTCTAGTTTGGAAGGGAGCTTTTTTCTCTCTTCTTTCTTCTCCCCTTCCCCACCTCCGGCAGCCACAATTAAGCGCGCGCACACACAGAACACGTGGACAGTGCATGTGCGCAACTATGTGTGCATGTGTGCGTGCTTTGTGTGTGTGTGCGTGCGTGCGTATGTGCGTCTGTGTGTGTGGGCAATGGGTGGAGTGGTGCGGTGGTGGGAGGATTGGGATGGGAGGTGGGCCAGGTGGTGGGAGAAAGGGTGGCAGGAGGTAGAAGAGGAAGAAGGGCTGCCAGAGGTGGGGCAGGGAAGAGGAGGGGGGCAGAGGGAGGGGAGAAAGAGGAAAGCGGAATAAAAGCTCCTTGCAAACAGCCCCTTGCAGGGGCGGCCTGTAGGGAACTTTTGGTTTTTTCCCCCCTAAAACTAAAGGGCCCGCAGCGTTATTTTGGAAATTTTGAGAATATGGACAGTCCAAACTCTTGCAGGAGGGGGCTGGCAAGATTTTGTATCAAAAAAAGAAAAAAAAAAGAATAGAGCCGTCCGCGATGTTCAACGGTCAACGAGATCACAGCTAGAAAAATAGCATTTTTTTTCTAGTGCTAAATGAGATCAGCACCTACATATGTACGTCTATATGTATACAACACATATATATGGACATATGCATATGCATGTACATATATGTATATAGATACATGTATATATTTGTGATCCCTCTATGTTTACATGTGTATCTGTACTTCTTGATCTATGATACTTTCCCAAGAAATGGGAACTTGCGCATTACACAAACTTCTTACCAAACAACAAGAAAACCAAAATTTAACCACACAATTTTCCGGTCGCTAAATTCAAAGAATCAATAAACAGGAGCATCATGCTTCAACTCGGGCTATCGCAATAAGACAGACACTACTGGTGGTAGGGAAGTCTGGAACTCTGATCCTAAGCTTTCAGCACAGAGGGTAAATGAACACTATGAAAACCATGCCTATGCAGAAACTTGGGCCTCAAGAAAATCTACGCTGGGTAATACCCTGCATCATGTGCATTAGGAAATCAAGCAAATCAGTTGTCATATTTACCTTTTTCTGGACCGAATATAGATTCAAGAGAATATTCCTTCATATACTCAACTCAGATAAACTAGAGACACAAGCCTCAAATGGAGGAGGATTGGTCAAAATACCCTTGGAAATTGGAATAGCAGAAATCACTCTATGAAATGTTTTATAAAATGAATCCAGATCACTACCAGAATCCTTTACAGTACTCGGTTCATTATACTTCATGAGGGTGATTATTTTCTGAACTTCCGGAATCACTTCAGCCTCTCAATAAAGGGGTTGGTCAAAAAACAACCATCACAAAATTTACGATGATTTTCTCAACCTCCAGAATCGCTTCAACCTTTCTGTGAAGTAGTTAGTATAAAAACAGCCACTACATTATTTCTTTAAGCCATAAGAGATCACTGTCATGATTTAAGAGGAGTGCGCTAAACGGGGGAGGGAAGGGATAAATGGACGCCACAGGATAACACGGCTAAATCTAGCAGATTCCATCTTTTAGTTGAGTAAGCAACTGATGTTGATATGGAACGTAAACCTTTCAGTGGCAAGAAGATATCATACCACTCTACGCAACTTCCGAAAGTTTGGATCCCTGCGGATAGGCCCAAATCCAAGAACTCTTGGAATCTTCCTTTTCAGAAAACGGAAAACATTAAACAGCACATAGCCATATATGATGGTTCTGATGAAAAACCAAAAATACCACTGAAATTCATCTGTATTCCTTGATCTAAAACGCATCTCAGCCTCAGACTGCCACTTCAAATACCACGTTGAGCCCACAGATTGGTCCATATACTCCGGCCATGCCATTCCCAACTGCATCCTTACCTGTAAAATGAAAGCTAGAAGATTGAGCATCATATAAACTCGTTGCAAAGCAAGCACAGAATTCCTAGCACCTGGTAAAGATAAGAAATAAAATAAGCAAGCATGGGAAGTTAAAAGCTGCATAGATACTTACTGGGTAAGGTATAAAAAATTCCACAAGGGGAAAAAAGATCACCATCACTATGTCATCATTTAAATTTCTGATTTTCTCAAAAGTCCACTCTCTCACATATGATACAATCTTCGTGTTCCACAAACCATTCACTAATTGATGAGAGAGCCTCATTATCAACAGAAACTGTTGACTGAAAGTCAGCTCTGAAAAAGGAATCCACATGAGCTGAACAGCAGTTGGAATTCTAGATGCAAGCATCCGCAAGTACAAACCATCAAACCCTCCAAAATCTTCATAGAGCATCTCAAATTCCTGGAAAAAGAATGACATATTGAGAGTCGCAAGGAGAAAGCTTTGACATATATGAAACAGAAACTACGCCTTATAACCTTAATATCAACGTAATACTCCTTGTCATCCCCTTTTAGAAATATATACATGGCAGCCCAGTCATGCCTAATTCGAGCATTATCCACAAGTTTCCTGGACACAGCATAGGGAACAGCTATTGGATCTATTTCCCACCTACTTCTTTCTTCATTATACCAAGTCTTTGATGTCACTCTATCCCGATCCAGTAAGATACGTTCCTACAAGAAATGTTTAAGACGTCATCTTCATTATAAATCCACGAAAAGGTGCATCAAGAGCCACGTGCAAACAACCAAGTAGATAATCTTTGAACTATTGTGGAAGTTAACAAGAAACATGGACTCTTCAAAACAAACAAGCAATAAATGGTAAGTACGGCATCAGAAGTTGCACATACCTTAGAGGAATTTTCAGAAAAATAATGACGTGCACAAGGAGAAGAGGCAAAAAATGGCAATTAAAATTTAAAAAGATATCTAAGTGTATGAAACGTGGAATTAAGTTTAACATAAGCATTCCACACCGGCGTTTTACCATACTTGAGGAAACACATGAGAAGATGGACTGAGTTAATAAACAGCTTGAAGTGCTAAATAATATAGAAAAAGAAAGGAAGTTAGCCTCAATTGGTCAATCTGGCAGATGTACTTCAAAGATGCTGATTAGAAACTAAAACACTATTAGGGAGACAAATGACGTATACAGTAGAGAGAAAGAGATTGACATCTACAACAGCCCAGAGTGAACCACATAATTAAAACAAAAAATAACCTTCTAAAGAAGTGAGGGCCCCCGATAAAGAAGCCTGCCTTTCAACACACTTAGACTGTAGAAGACAGAGATTCCAACAAAGATTCAAATTTGAGGTGAAAGCAATTTTGATTTCAAGTTCAACAAAACATGCAAAAATCAGAAAAATACACATGATGACAAACACATTTGCACACATAAAATAAAGGGAAAAAAGCAGCTAAAATCGTAACTAACACAACACAATTAGGGGATTTGACTAGGAAATCGGCCAAGATTTCATGAAATAGAGGAGCATATGGCGCAAGTAAACGTAGAAGTCAAGTATTACTACTAGTTAGGGAAATACTTGCCTGTCTCTGGGCCACATACTTTTTACCAAGTTCAACATCTTCTATCAAATTTCTTTTAAGGTCTGCCTTAGTTTCTTCACGCCACTTCTTCCAACCGTGAAACAAATGGAGGCGAACAGCTTTTGGAACCACAACCTCCTTACCTCCTAACATCCACTTCAATTCAACTTCTGGGAAACCCTTCACAATCTCATCCACGGAACTGTTTACAACAACACGTTTTTCTGCACCAGATTTTTTCATCTTTTTACGTATGCCAGACTCCATATTCCTTTGCAGCTCACTTGACTCCTGAAGTGCCTGCTTTATGCGTTGAGCAAATTCCACTGAATCTTGGTCAAAAAGATGTCCAAAATACTTGTCTTCCAAAATATTTGGCAGAATCATCTGCTCCAAGATTTGTCTTTGTGCAGCTTGCAGCTCTTTCTGAATGTCATATTTAGAAAGCTTGGTAAGAGAGCATTTAGACACACTGCAAGAACATAACACCCATATCTACTTTAATAGCCAATCCCTGGGAAAGCTTGTCATTGCAATTCATCGAATTTCCATCGGACTCAATTCATAAACAAACACCATAGCCAACAGAACTAATTGCCAAACGTTAAATAGCATGGCCTAGACTTTCAAACACGAGGAAGAATCAAGAAGAAATGCAATCTTCAATAGCTCATGTTTTGAATTTGCAATTATAAATCTGCAGGTCATGCAGAAATGCTCATTGCAATATAAAAGCTCCAATTTTTTTAAGTTTGGAATGATTTAACCAATGCCTTTTAACCATCACACCACTTTTGAGAAGTTGAATAACAAGTACATTGACATTTTATTTCTTTTAATAGGTCGCATTAATAACAAAATTAATTCTATTTCCCCTACTAGGGATGTATCCTCTTTGCCGGATATCAGCACAAAGTTGGTATTGACACTCTTACATCAACTTCCTTCAAGTGTTAATACTTTTAAGTAAGATCCACAACAGCTTAAGACACTGACAAGATGATCAACATGGTGCCTCTAGCCCATGATTCTACATGCCCGGTACTACAAGACCAGAAAAAGAATCAGTTGTACATGGCATAACCTAAGAGTCAGAACAAACCATTGCTATTCCAGTATGTATTTTGTCGACAATGAAAATTGAAATCACAACAAGCTATTAATTTCAAAAGCTCATCTCAGAACATTTATGAATGTATACTGTTAAGAGAATAGACCAGTAGTTGAAGTGTGTAGTGATACTAAGGGCAGAACATTTATGAATGTTTACTGTTAAGAGAATAGACCAGATAGCAGCAGTAAGACATTCAGAGAAGTGAATTAGGTCTGTACACAATTAAACCATCATATTCATGAACTGAAAGGAGAAAAGAAGCCCAAAAGTGGAAAGCCAATTGGGACTATGGACAGCTGAACCAACTCCTCTGAGGTCTATCATATAATACTTGCACAGCCGAAACATAAACTTGGCAACATTAACCATCAATGCCACACTGCAGTTAGTAGGGATATTGAGATTGTAAACACCAACACTACATGTAGTGCTTCATAATGTGTCTGGTCGAGTCATACAGTGCAATGTGTCACTAGCAATGCAAGGAAAGTGAAAGATCAAGGATAATAAGCGCATTCATATCCTCAACTTTCTGAATACATAAAAAAGTTTAAAATAGATAAAAACTTTCTAAATTACTTGGACTGAATTACTGCAGTTATCAATCTGGAAATACAAATCATTAACAACAGATAATTTAATAAATTGTGTAATCACCTGCCAATGTTATCTGTCTCATTGTCCTATTATACCCTCAAGCATACAAAAAGTGCACGAACTTTTGCCCCGTAAAAAACCACAATTCATCCAAAGAATGATATACCGTATGCTCAATTACCTGAAGTGAGTCATGCTCATGGAAAGTTTAAGATTGTGATTGTATAGTTACCTTCCGCTGTCTCTCTCTCTCATTTTCCTCTTAAAACCCTCTACCAACAGCTCGCTCTCCCTCTGAATAAATGAAAGCTCCCTAACTCCAACGCTCAGCGCCAGCGTCTCTCTCCTCAAGATTGCATCTTCAATCTTGCCAATCTTCTCCCAAACCTCATTATACTCCTTTTCACCATCAATCACCTCCTCTTCCAGCTTCGCCGCCCGCTCATTCCCCTCTTCGCCCCCTCCTAGCTTCCTCAGCAAACTCTCTTGCTCCCTCTTCGCCCACCCAACAGCGTCAAGAATCTCGTCCGAATGACTCATCAACACCTCCTTCTCCCCCTTCAAAACCCTCAATTCTGCATACATTCCGCTTAAGATCTCCTCCTCCAGCTCCTTCCTCCTCATTTTCACGTTCCTCAACGCCACCTCGACTTTCTTTAGGTCCCCATTATCACTTCTGACCTCCTCCATAACCCTAATTAACTCCGATACGGTCTCCAACAACTTCCTCGTACAATTAGAGTATTCATGACCCTTCCAGCTCGATTCTTCCTCCTTTTCTCTAGTTTTCGTGTTCCCAATCGCCTCGCTTGCAACCGGGGCAGCGAGGGCAGGCGATTGAAACCCTCGGATTGGGCATAACCCGATGACAACCCAGAACAATGCAAGTGCAATTGGCTTTGCAAGTTGGTTGAGGACAGTTTCGTCATTACGGGGAGTTGGTTTTCCTTCCTGTTTGATTACAGGTGACAAGTTTGGAAATTGGATTGCGTTAGTGGCGGTGCAGGTAGTGAGGGGTTTATGTGAGGGTTTGACTTGGAGCGTTGTCCGGGTTTGACGGCGGTGTTGACGGTGGCGCGCGGGGAAGGTGAAGAAAGGGGTTTGAAGGGAAGGAGGGAGTGTGGGGAGAAGGGTGGTGGTGGTGGTGGTGAAAGGAGGCGGGGTTGAAGTGGAATACATGTGTGTGAGTGTGCTTAAGGAAGTGATAGAGCGGAGTTGAAAGGAGACATGACTGGAGAGAGGAGAGAGGAGAGAGGAGAGAGCTGGAAAAGGAAAAGGATTGATGATTGGAAGGCCGGTTGAGGAGGTAGAGAGCTACGCCAAGAGACCTCTGGGTTTATGACAAAAGCTGGCGTTAAAATGTTTTGAAGGTACCCTAGTATATCTCTAAAATCCCTCTTAATTATCATCTCCATGGTGCATCCCACCCTTTTTTCCTTTCCCAACGACATTCTCCATCTATAGCCTCCCCAACCCCTAGTATCCACCACCATCAAATAGGTGGAATCGGTAGTCGAGGGTTGGTGTCAAGGCGGTGATGGTGTCCGTGGTTATCGAGGATGGTGTAACAGTGGTTCAGCAGCGGTTTTGAGTTGCAAATGATAGTGGAGAGAAAAATAAATGGTTGTGAGTACGGCAGTGCTGGTGGTTGAGGGTAGCGTCGCAGGGATACGATGGAGGTAATGGATAGTGCATGGTGGTAAAGAGAAGACTGATGGTGGTTTTGTGGCGGCTATGTTGATGTGACTGTGTGTCGTCACGATAGCACTAAAGGAGATAAAATCTCAAGTGTTTGGTGGTAGCCATGGTGGATGCGATGGGGGAATAGTTCTTCGTAGTGGCACGGAGTTCGTTGATGATGGTGTCAGTACAGTGATGTGATGGTATGAGAAGGGACATGAATAATTTTTGTTTTGTGCTTTTTTTTGGCATTAGGTGATGATTAATTGGAAAAAGTTTTCACATTTCTATGTTTGAGTGAGTGAGATTTTTTAAAATGATAAAAGTACACAACAAAAAGAATCTTTTGGTCGCAAAGTAAAAATGCTACTGAACATGCCCTTAACTCTTCCACTCCGAATTTATTAGTATATTGAGTTAAATCATGTGCCCTTGTAATGTGTTAATTCAAATGATTTGAAGTTTGGAGAGTTCCAATAGTATTATCTATTCTCGTTCTTTTTTTTTAGTATAAACAAATATTACATTCACCAAGGGTTCATTCCCACATTTGGTTTAAATACTCTAACCAATGAACTCCAACATATTAATTGTTTACTTTAATCCAACTCTATCATCCATTGGCATTAGAGAATCAAACAAAATGTGCTTTCTTCTTAAGTTTGAAATTTTTTATGTTACAAAAATAATAATTAAATTTCAAAAATCAAAGAACAAATCTGGCATCTCGTTATATAGTCAACTAATTGATCTAGAGAAAAAGTTGAAGAATGACCCAACTTTGCTCTGACGTAGAATTTTAGATTCAAGGTTTTCATACGTTTATAATGGAATGATAAATTCAATGGAAACCTTTTCATAAAGGAGTTGAAAATCGTATAGGAATCAAATTTGGTTGTTGGTATTGCCATGCATAAGTATTGTAATAGTAGTGATGATGGTTGGATGGCAGAGGCGTTGGTCAAACTTGCTAGCAATGATAGGGGCGGGCGGTTGAAGGTAATGGTGCGATGACGGGGAAGTGGGAATGTTTGAAGGTGGCATGCAATGTACTAGATAACTATGGTAGTGGTGGTGGTGGGTTGGTCGAAGAAGATGATTGTCGCAACGACAGAGCAACAGTGACAAGGGTAACTGCTTTCAAAGAAGAGCTTATCACGTTTTGGTCCCAAAATATTTTTCAAGGCACTTCCAAGTGTTTTCCTCAACGCACTTGAGTTTTAGAAATTATATGAAATCCAACTTTTGGCTTGTAACGCTAGTGGACGGTACGGTTGGTTGGACCAAACTTATTAGGTTGCCCTTCAGTTGGACCTAGTAAAATTGACAGGTCACCTGCGATCTAGTAACATATAGTTGGTACGGGTGTCGCTGGTTCGGGTAGGATTTACCCGAGTTTTGCTGGAAACATTTTTTTTGGACCCATCTTAGGACGGGTAATACCCGCGGCCTCTTTGTCTTGTTTCTTTTTTTTTTCGTATAGCACCATACAAACACAAACCACCTTAACTTTCATTTCTTTCAAGTCTTCAGAGAATGTTAAGCTTTAAACATGATGCTTTCAACTCAACAAAGATATAGGCAACTAAGATTAAAGAGAACACTAAAACTACTTCAAGAAAATAGAACCAAATTAAACATTAGTAACAAACATAATTTGAAACCCTGAAATGGAAGCACAAATCCATAAAACAAGATTATCTCCAACCTATTCTGGTCACACCCAAAGGCCCACTGGGGGTCCCAATTCTCACGACACGTCCGCACAAACAACAGTCAATATTCAACAGCTCCAACCGGTCAATATATGCACGCTCAAGTCACGTACACTTTTCACTTTTTCTATGTGACTTTATCACTAAAAAAAACTTATTCTTGCACAACGCCTCATCACGCTTCGACAGTCGCACTTCGCACGTCACCCATCGGCGCACCATGGCACTTGCCTAAGGAAGTCGACCTTGGCCTTCCCCTTGGGACCGGCCTCGGCCTCGGCCTCGGCCTCGGCCTCCCCCAAGGGTTGGCCTTTGGCCTCCATACTTAGCATATTCACTACTCTTCAAGAGCATGGACGTCACTCCGCGACCCCCATCACCCGGAAGTCACTCTGTTGCACTTGTCGCCTGGACATCACTTCATCGCTCCCGTCGCGCCCCTGGCTCTCTATCACACTATCGTGCCCCCCGACACCTCACTCATTTCCCCGTGCTCATGGCCTGCGCCGCTGATACAATCATGCCCCCAGGCTCTCTATCACAATATCGTACCCTCGGGCACTATACATACTTCACCGCGCCCGTGCGCCATCTCCATGACATGTGCCCCGGCACCAGCTATTGTCTCACGATGGTCGTCACCACTCCCATGCGCAAGGTCGACGGCTCCTCCGGGAAGGTACCTCAGCCCGTTGGGTAGACGGCTCCTCCGGGATACTACCTTGACGCACTCCGAGTGCTCCAGCACAAGGACTCACTCACGGGAATAAACGGCTCCTCCGGGACACTATTTTTGCCATGGGACTCTTCAACTCCCCTTCTGCTAGGTAGACGGCTCCTCCGGGATGCTATCTGGCCCGTCGGGTAGACGACTCCTCTGGGATGCTACCTAGATGTGCTCCGAGTGCTCCGGCATAAGGACTCACCCGCGGGATAGGCGACTCCTCTGGACACTATCTCTGCTAGGATGTCTTCGTGATTTGCTTATGTGCTCTGGCACTAGGGGCTCGCATTGACATCCTTAGGGACTATGACCCCTGGGTCACTCAGAGACGGGAGCAGGTCTTCAGAGGGCATTGCGCCTAGTCCACCTAGCAGTTGGGTGTCGGGTCTTCCCCATCGCTGCCAGGCCTGTGGGACTCTGCAAGGGCTTAGATTGGTGGCTAGATCAAGGGGATCCTCTGGCCACACCAACGTTGTGTGAGCCAGTCTTTCCAGACAGAACGACGCTATGCGGGGCAGGCCAGATGAATATGTGATTCAACAGTCCGTGGAACACTGTAGCTGTGGACCCCCTCGGTGACGTGTCACTCCCGAGGAGTGCCACGTGTCTCGTGATGACATCATCATCTCAACCTTTATAAATAGAGGTCTGAGAATTTATTTGGACGGGTGGACATTCTCAGAACATTTCACTTTCTCACTTTAGAATTCTAGAGATAGAAGCATACAGGACCCTGACTCTGGACTTGAGTATCGGACTATGACTGTCGTCGTGTATTCATCCTACGCCATCGCCCTCGCAACACTGCCACCCTCAAGCTCTGTCTGGGAAGCCCTTGGTCTCTGCCCTTACTCTACCCTTGTTGTGTCCCACATTAGCGTACTTGACATCTGACTCAGACTGCATTCCTTGTGGCACCTCCATGTCGACTGAGAACTCACCTTCCTTGGCATCAAAGATTAGACAAACTCATTGAAAATGTGTACTTAATCATTAAAATGAAACTTCAAAAGATCCATAAAACAAGAAGCTCTTAAAACTGTATGAAAGGGTGAAACTAAAACTAGCAGGCATGAACTCCAACCGAACAGGGCCTAACAATATTCAGTTGTCGATCCTGAGATCCTCAATAAGCTTCATGACTTCATCTCGCAATGTCAACTCCACAGACGCATTCACGTGCTTCTCAAGAGCAGGGAACCAGTTTTCAGCCTTCTTCTGTAAATTGCTAGCATGCCACTGACATATGATCCTGGCAATGGCAATGACATAGAGACCACAATCGTAACCGTTTGTTTGCTGAGGCATAGAAGAGCTCTCTATGAAAGTAGGAGGGGCTTTGGAAGCAACAGAGGGCTTGGGTTTGTTTGATGTTGGTTCCTTCTTCTTCTTATTGTTCCTTGTGCTGGATGAGGACGACTTTGGCTTGGTGGAGGAGGAGGAGGAGGCACCGCCTACGAAAGGCTTGACAGCTTCATAAAGCTTGACGGCGTGAAGATTATTAGCACCTTGCATGCTGTCATGGTGTACAAAGCATTCACGGACCTGTCATAAACAAGGAGGCTCTAGTGCGAGCCGTCATCATGTCCACCAAAGTCCTCGTTATCATTAACGCTAAAGATAATGACTTTCTTGTTAGAGAAATTCATAGAGGCGACACTCTGATTGTCAAGGTCTTGGGTGTGGGCAAGCCAGAAGGACAAGGATGGTGGAACCGGCAAAAGGTCGTCGCAATCAAATGATGAAGCAAGATACTGGAAATAGAAACCTATAATCTGGTCGTTCAGATAACAGGCCCCCTCAGAATGTCCAAGTTAGAAGTCCTTAAAACAGTATCTTTGTACTCCAAAACCCTAGCGTCAGCCATGGCAGGACACAACAGAGCTATCCCTAATAATAATTCAAGAAAGCCCGAATTCAAGACAGAGTTTGGGGTGGGTGGGGGGTTCAACTTACAAATCTAATTTTGCCGAATTCTTGAAAACCCTAACGTGGTCTTCCAATTTGTCAAAACTAGAGCGGCATTCCTTGACTACTGGGCATAATTGCTGGTAGTTAAGTACGCAATAGGCTATCCAAACCGACTGATGGAATCCGAATTCCCAATTGCTTGGGTTCAAGAATTTGCAAAGACTTGATCAGACCTTATTCGTAATGAACTCTTTTCTTGACAGAACTCTACCCCGTTCTTGAACAACTAATTGCTCCACCCGAATCCCCCCCCCCCCCTTCTTTTTCTTTCTTTTTTGGTCCCCTCAAAATGAAAATGAAAAACAAAAACAAAAAAAAAGGCTTCAAATACCTCGGGTAATTTTACAAAGCTTTCCATATAGACGCCCACCCGGCAAATTTATCCTTCCTCGACTCTTCTTTCCACTCATATATTTTCCACAAGACACGTGACTTAAGAGTTTCGTGAGGTTATGAGTTGCGATATGAGTACTACCGATCCCTTCCGATGCTCGAGAGATGAATTTGGGTCATCATCATGGATGATGCTTCCCGCTCTACCACTCGGCTTACTTATATGACTCTAGAGCAAGCAGATTCAAGGGATGCCGATCTTATCTCCATGGAAAACTTTCCATATATACCCATCTAGGATTCTACAAGTCATTTCTCGCTTACATCAGTTTTGAACTTCAAGTTCTTTAAAGGCTCTCTAATTGTCAGAGCACCACGGTGAAACTTAAATTAAGATTTCTATTTTGGTTCCTTTACATATCACACACACGCACACCGGAAGAGGAAAGCAAACATGCAGCTAGTCATATGAAAGTTGCCTAAGCTAGTGTGCAATAATACCCATTTTTTATCAATAAACCTATATGTATCCCAAGGACAACAAAATGGGCTATCATTCGGTCTACTCATGAATTTGATTTGTGTTAAAGAACGACGCATTCCTATTAAAAGGGAAGCTACTGCCCTAACGATCCAAAGTTGAGGCAAACTAAGACTCAAAGGACAATGTTTCCCCAGTATTCGGGTGAATTTCAATAAGAATCGATGAAGTCCTCTAACATGGTTAGAAAGAATTGCCTGATGGTTGTCTAGTATACATTGTTGGAAAGTGAATTTTCTTCTTGACATGGTAGACGGAGTCTTTCAAAATGAGATTGACCTTGTGCTGAGGTGGGACACTGGGCTTTAACCATCTTCTTGTGGCAAAGTTGGGCAACAAAGGGAAGGTTGAATGGAATTGGCTTGAGAATGTGGGAGTCTGAAGGACCATAATAGATTAGGGTGTCTAAAACCTCTAAAGTTTGGTCGGAGGAGTGGTCGGACATTAACAGGAGGGAATCTAATTATATATATATATATATATATATATATATATATATATATATATATATATATATATATATATATATATATATATATAAGCCGAAGATGAAAGAAAGTGGTCACGTCACCGCCTACATGGACGTTCTGTTATTTTGCCACGTGGAATTAATTCATTTTTATATAAGATCAATTTTAATTACTTACATTTATCACTTTCTATTTTTAAATTCAGTCTCGTCTCACCAATCAATTAAAAATTTTCTTATCAATTTAGATTTGAATTTTAAAAGTAATATGCAATTATAACACCTAAATCAAGTTTCTATAATTATCGTTTCCTCATTAATCTTATATATATATATATATATATATATATATATATATATATATATATATATATATATATATATATATCTGATTCCACAACTATTCCCAAAGTATCTATACAAAATCAAAATCTTAAATAAAATGTAATAACTTATTCATGTATCCCTCATTTTTGTCTTCTTTATCATTACTTGAGTCATCCAACATCTAAATTAGCAACGCTTCAAGATCAAATTCAACACTACCATTATCTTTCATTATTTTGTGCAAGGCTTTTTAATCTCCTTAATTTTGTCTTCCAAAAAGGTAGGCCTTTTTCTTTTTTTCCAAATATCGAACCTTTTTTTAATTACATCTATCACTTTTCTGTTTAAAATTTTAAATTTTGTCCATTATCTTACATTTATCACTTTCCTCTTTAAAATTTTGAATGTTGTCTATTATCAACACCCCCCCCCCCCACCCCCCCACTATCCCCACCACAACAAAAACCCTACAGATTCCGTGAAAGTTATTCGCCAAAGTTATCTCTATTACCTTTTTCATTTGTGATTCAATATTATATGTTTTCATCCACTTTAAAATAAATCCCTAAAGTTTCTCTAACTCATATGTTTTCCTTTTGTTCTCCTTCATTTTAGTATGTTATTTTTCTTACTATTTATCCTCAACAATGCCCCAAAGAAAAACCCCTAAACCTCTCTATTAGCCTTATGTCTCATCTTCCTTTCATTCCTTTGTTGATAATAGAGCCTAAAATAAAATAAAATTTCTTTTATGACGTGTCAATATAAAGTGGGAAACATACCCCTTTACTTGAAAACCCTTAAAATTTCTTTTATAACCATACAGTTTTCCCTACAAAGGAACATATATTTCATGCACTACCGATAAAGATATTAACATTTTAACAACAATACAAAGTGTGGAGAGGTAAACTTTATCTTATATTAGTATGTTTTTTTTTTATCTAATATGACCCAACTTAATGTGTTTTATGATCTCCTACGTGCAGCATACGTGATCAAAACTAGTAAGCAAGGAAGGAAGAAGGCTTTTTGGTAAAAACTTAAATATTTCCAGGGCTGTCTAAAAGTAAGAGAGAGAAGAAAGAAATATGCGGTCAAAGTCATAATTTGATAGGACTCTAAATCTTAGCATTGAACTCATTAAAATTTGAAATTATAACCTTTGGGAAAAGGGAAAGTTGCCATAAACGGCTGTAAGACTTAATGACCCGGTGGAGTGGTGGTTTGGCCCGGCAACCAATCGAAGTTAAAATGTTGGGGGGAATTGTTTGCATGCAAGAAAATCCAGACCGATTCCGCATAAATATGGCTGACTTGGTCTAAGACTTTGACAGGCCACATTACCAAAGAGAGCGAAGGATTTGAAATAAGAAAAGGTCTTCGTACAGGATCGTTTGCCCTTGAACAAAGTCGGTTATTACAAAACTATCAAATCAAGGGAACAATGCCTGATTTATACTTTCCTAGTTCTGAGCGAGGGAAAACGACGTGGTTCTTATGCACGGGGCATGGGGGTTTTGGCCGTGGCACGTGTCAACAAGAAAATGATTTTAGAAAACTCAGGCAAAAGCCGATCAAAAGCATAAGTTCGAAGGTAAAAAAAGGCCCTATCAGTGCACATGGCCATATCGGATCAAATCAAGGAAGGTTAAGGTAATCAAGAAGGTGAAAGAAGTACGCTTGTACAGTTGCAGTCTTGGAGTGGACTGATCTAAGGACAATGCGTGAAGACCCAAGCATATAACTCATTAATGTTGTATCAGAAACCCTCTTCATCACCACACACAAACTAGTCGTTAGTCTTCTCTGTCAGATTCTGTTTACGCTAAATAAATTACCATGACCCGAGCCCATGATGGCTTTAATGGTGCAGTAGAAATTAATAATTTATTGCTCCAAATACACTATAGCGGCTGTTATGAAATTGGTTTAATTGCATGTAAATCCTGAGTTTTACAAAAAATTGCGATGAAAATCCTAATTTTTTCAACTCAACACTCAAGATCCCAAGGTTTCTGTCTCTTCAATCTCAGGATTTCACAAATAGTCGTCAATGAATCCATTAGTTATTACGGATAATTTTTCCTTTTCCAATCCCATTTGGCCAAACCCTTCTTCATCCACATCCACCACCCGCTAACTTCCTTACCCCCTCTTCCCTATTTGCCACAACCTACCCTTTCACCACTGCATCCTTCTACACACACCCATACACAGGCCATAACACACACACACACACACAGAACCCATACCGTGTATAACACCCCCCACCCCCACAGACATACACTATAACACATGTACACACACACACAGCACCCACACTCGTGACACCCACCCACAAACACACGCGTAACACACCCGCTCGCGCACTCATATACACAGAACCCACACCCTGTAACGCCTACCCATGCACAGTGATCCCATACCCTGTAACACCCCCATGTCACACACTATAAAAACTTAGTTGAACTGTGGTAGTGGCTAAAATATGTAAGTCTGAGTCGACAAAGGTATATTCTATGATACATGTATTTGTTGTTATAGGAATGGTAGGAGTACTGCTTGGACTTGCATGGAGGAACGGGAAATTGGTGAGACCTTACTGTTCAGAAACGAGTTAATGGGTACAAACAGAAATAGGTTAAAAGGTAGAGATAGCACTTACACCGAGGTGGAACTTGTGATTACTTAAGGTAATATTTATCAATGCACTACAAGAAAAACAGGTTTTTCCGACGGAGTTTTAGCGACATATTGAAATCTGTCGCTAAAAGTGACTTTTAGCGATGGATTTGCCCTTCGCTAAAAGTCCATCGCTAAATACCTTTGCCGGCGGATACTCCGTCTGTAAATGTCTTTAACGATGGACTTTTACCGACAGGTTATTACCAACAGAAAAATTTGTTGCTAAATGTATATTTTGTACTTTTCTAATTTTTTTATTTGGGAAAATAATTTTTATATTTTACTATAAATGAAGGAAACCCTAACTTTTGCTTTCATTATGTTTGCCCCGCCGCTCTTTTCTTTCTCCCCTCCCCATCCCCTGCCCCTCAATCTCTCCCTTCCTCTCTCAATGAGCCGACCATCGGCTGATTGAAATGTTTTAAGTTCTTTATTGTATGACTTATGTTCAATATTTTTATAGTTAAAAAATTATATTAAGCTTTACTTTTCTTTCCTGTAAGTTACAAAGTGACTCTGAGAGAGGCCGTCATCCAGATTACTTCCAGGCAATTGACTTCCAAATTAGTTACCGGGAACTAGCACGCGGAGTTATCGGATTTAAGTGCCTGTCTAAGGAGCTAAGGTTTTGGATTTTTGTTTTGTTGAAATTTGTAATTTAGTATTGAGATTTGCACGATGTAATCTGCTCATGAATTAAGAATTTATTCGGAGCATAACTAATATTGGGATTTAGTTGGTGGTGTATGACTTATGCTTTATTTGTATTGCTTGAAATTTGGTAAAGAAGAATGGTAGCCTAAAAAATAAAATTGTCGATATATTTGGTGATTAAGATTATTTGTCGACGGAAGTAGGCTTGAATTTTTAAAAACTAATAACAATTTAAAAAACAGCTTTTTTTGTTTTTAAAAACCTTGGCGACGAAATTTTGTCACTAAATTTCCGATTCAGTTATTTAAGCAAAAGAAATTCGGTCACTAAAAGGCATATAGAACGATGGATTTTTAGCGACGGAACGTCGCTAAAAGTCTTTTTAAATTGAATTTCAAGAAAATTCGCAAAAAATATGAAAATTACAGAAATTATCTTTAGCGACGGAAAATCCGTCGCTAAAAGTAATTAATTTTGTCCATAAAAAGTGACTTTTCTCGACGGACCATCAAATTCCGTCGCTAATCTTTTAGCAACAGGGTTATTACCAACGGACTTTTAGCGACGGGCATTCCGTCGCTAAAAGTCTTTTGCGTCGGATTATCCACTTTTAGCGATGAAAAATTCCATCGCTAAAAGTGGATTTTCTTGTAGTGATGGGTCAAGTGTTATAAATGCAATTTTTTCTTTGAGGCCTTTAGTGCGTATACTTTTTTAAGTCGCTTAAAACATATTTGGGTTCGTTTACATGGATCTAATTATATAAGCACTTGAGGTGTATGTCGATAGATACCTAAGATCAGACATGATCAAGAGCAAAAATTTCAGGAACACCAAATTTCAAGGATGAAATTTTTATATGTGGGAGAGAATGTAATACCCCAAAACCTGAGACTCAATCTATGTACAAATCTTAACTAATTATTCATTGGACCTTTAGCGGCAAATTAATCAGCATTTTGATTTTTGTGATCTTTAGCGACAATTTTTAGGAAGCATAAGTTTTAATTTAGTGATAGCAATTATGTAACGTCCTGGAATTTTTGGAGCGTTAAACAATCGTTCGATCATTTAATCGGTCAATTACCTCAATTCGATCAGAAAGTCCCAATGTAAATGAGAGTTCCTACAATAACTCAAACTCTTAATTAGATTGTTCTTAAATTCAAAACTAAAACTAATGTGCTCGATTAATTAAGTTTACACAATGGTTCCCTTGCGAGGGCTTAAACAAAATACTAATAATCTAGGCCAACTCCATAACAACCTCTAACCAGTCCAAGGAATCTACTAATGGTTATTACGTGCAGAATGGGACATAAAAAGGAGTGAGCTTTTGAGAGCTCAGTAAGGTCACTAAATTTTGAGAGCTCAGTAAGGTCACTGAATTGTAATAGAGGAATGCAAATGGTAACATATTTACTTCGAAAACAATAAAGGAAGAGATTCAATTCAGTCTCTTAAATCACTTATCAATAGAAAAAATTCCAATTACACAGTAAACGATGCAAATGGTATATTGAACATGAATAAATTTGCAAAGCCACACAGACAGTGCAGGGTAACACTTCGTAAAGCCACATAAGTAGTGCTCAATAACAATAGTAATTACGTATGCATATGTACACTAACTAGACCATTAACGTACTAGCATCTCTCGCAATAACAGACTATCCTTATACCACTATGAATACGTGTAGACCATCCTTATAACGCCTCAATACACTATCTCATGTCAATGTACCGATTACAATAATTGCTAATGCGATGAGTAAATCGATGCTCGATGAGTAATAAATAATGAACAACGATAAAAATTTCCAATGAATGCTGAAGGCTCAAAACAAGGTTTTGAAGGCAAATAATGCATCCTAATAACAAAATATATAGAGTCCAAAGCTATTCGATAACAAATCAGAAAGAAAGATATATATACGAGAACAATTTGATGAATTGAGTTTTAGATGAAAATCCCTAACCTCGATTCAAGTTACGCGAAGCTAATCAACCTCGATCAACAATCCTTGATTTAACCTAAATTGGGCAATGCCATGATCAGAATAAATCAAACATCTTAACACTATGAGTCCAATAGTAATTGCTTAAACATTGCTCACTCTGACACTCTTAACTTATCTCAAATCAAAACAGTTCCTCATATGGTCATATCTAACCGAAAATTCCGTACATCCCGTAAGGCATATTGATCATCCAAAACAGATTCTAATAGAGCACCATTATAGCTTAAAACATTATAAAAAATCAAAATATGAAATTTTAGATTTTCTGAATTAAAATAATTCTTTAAATACCATAAAAAGTCCAAAAATAGTTATTATTACTTTTAGCTCAAAACAAAGTCCCATAATTTTCATAATATCTTCATAATATATAAGAAAAATACTGAACAAAAATTAGAATTTAAAAAGCACCGAAATTATTTTAAAATAATCCGTTTTGCTAAATAAAATGCGATGTGAATTTAGTACCAAATCAACTCTAAAAAAATTATGAAACTGAATCTAAAACTTCTTACATCATTAATCATTACAATAATGTTTTCAGAAGGATTTTTAAGGCTCCAAATGAATTTTAGAAAAACTAAAATTTTTAATAATTGTTAAGAAAATACTACCAATTCCAAAAATATCTTAAATTTAACCAGTAATTCTAGTATTACCTTAAGAAACTTTGGTAAATTTTCAGCATTTTTCAACAATCACACAGTACCCCACTGTCACGTGTTACAACTCTGCAACCATAGTGTACCACCTTCACTGCATAACCCAACAGCGGTTGAACCGTCTTCTTCTTCCTTCCCCTTCTATGTTAACTCTTATCACACCCAAGCATACACAGCAGACCATGCACACCACTCTCCTTCACTGTACACCCACATTACTCCATTAACACACACATAGACATTTGATGTATACCTACACTACCTAAACACACACACACACACACATACATATGCAAGCAGTGTACTGCCTGCCTTACACTCACGTGTAAACACACACATCACACACAAACACCATGCATACACACATTTCGCAGAGCTCCTTCCTCTCCTTCGAGACCCATTTTACACGCACACACATTGCCTCACTCTCATGGCAGCCATAGCTGTCCATTCCACAACCACAGAGTCCACACACAAAAACACGCACATGTATTCTTCATTTAGCCTCTCCCTAGTTCAAAGTAGTCGTTTAAACTTGTCTACCTAGTTTAAATGAGTGGTATTATACATCGTAATGCTTTGGATGGGTCAATCAATCAGTCACTAAGAGATTGAGCTTTAAGAGTAGAAACTAACCAACTTTTCTCTCATAAGGCTGGCTTGAAGAAATCATATAAACTGCCCAGGCCACCTTTTTTCAAAAATACTAACTAGGTTAGGGTGGAATTGGTTTATATGAATTCGTTGATTAAAGTTTCATTTTCATGCACTCATACACATAGTACTTACACACCCTTTTCTATACAAACCATATTGAGTTCTAGCTACCAAGCTAACATATTTCAACCCTATATATATATATATATATACACACACACACATACCATTCAGCATTAAAGTTCTAAGAATTTAAATCGAATGAGAAAAATAGGGAGAAAGCTTATCGAACAAAAAATTGACCAAATCGCCGAAACTCTAATGACTGATGTTTCTCTCTATCAATATACTCTCCTCTCTCTCTCTCTCTCTCTATGTTTTTAGGCTGCAACCGAAAGGAGTAAAATGCTCTTTCTCTGACTTTGTAACTGAAATGGATTTAAAATCACAATTACACAATTTCTTCCTATTTTCTCTCCCCTGTTCCATCTCCTAATTTTTGTTTTTTACTTCCAAAAATAAAGAGTTGACTGACTTAAAAAAATCAGATTTTTTTTATTTTTTTAACAACCCCAATGTTAAATTAAAATTTTTTAACTAACTCCTTTAACTTTTATTAATTTCTTATTGTACCCCACTTCAGAAATTGTCGCTAAAAGTTGCCAATAAAATTCGATAACGCTAATCATCACTAAAGACCCTAATTAATATCACTTTATTATTGTTATCGTTAAATTATAAATTATGGTTCTAAAATTGTCGTTGAAGATCACAAAAGTTAATGCTCACTAAATCGTGACTAAATATCCAACAAATAATTAGTTAGGATTTTTCACTATAAGACCAGCCTCAGGTTTTTGGGTATTACATTCTCCCCTACTTATAAAAAATTTCGTCATCGAAATCTATACTCTTTATCATGTCTGATTACCAACATCCATGGTCATAACACATCGAGTACTGATAGACCTAGATACATTTAAACAGTTGACAAATCACCCGAATACAACTTCAAACATCTTCACAAACTATGTCGCCTAAAGGCCTAGAAGTACAACATTGATAGATTTACTCTTAACACACTTTACCTCACTGATAAAGATTACCTCAAATATCAATACTCTTCAATCACAATATCTATTTACTCTAGAAATAAGAGTATTCCGCTAAAAAAAATTCTCAAAATTGAACATACCTGAGATTGTTGTCCTTAAAATCTAGCAAATTCTTGTAAGTACTTACACATCAATGCCTTGAATATCAATATTCTTAAATTACAAGCTTTACTACACTGTAAACATCATCTCTACAATTTACCTTTTCTCTATTTGTATCATTAAATTATCGCTAATAGTCCACATAAATTTCTAATAGTTAACCTTAATCTTAATTTGGAACCGGGATATTACATTCTTCTCCCTTTAAAATATTGTCCTCAAATTTCACAGCATTGACAATGTCCGACGCTTTTGCTACGTAACTATGGTAGCAACCAAATAAAACCAGTGCACTGCTTAAACTCCACACCGAAAGTTATGCCCCACGAATACCTGGACGTTACGATTCTCATTCAAATCATATCACTAGTTCAGATCTATGGAACTATCACTTATGCTTTAATGTTCATAGAATCTCAAGGTCGATGGCTATGAATTTTGAGACTTGTTGTCTTTCCAATGTACTTAGAACTTCAAAACCCCTCTATTACCAAATATTTATCTATATCCTCTTGGTTTTGCTGCACCAACAAAGTTGTGGCAACTCCTACCAAGTACTGCTTATGATGATTATCTGAAGAATCTAAACTCATGAGTTTTCTAATCACCCTTGCCATATCCGCTATAAGTTAGAAACACCTTATAGAATAAATAGGACTGTATTGAGCACATCAGCTTAAATATAGCCAATGACTTACCTTAGATCCATATATTTGGGCACAACCTGGTTTTCAACATCGAAATATCCCATGACGCATATCACATTAAGATTTAGCATAGCACACCTAACTTGAACAACAATTGCTGATGTGCCACTATTTCATCAATTTAATACATATGTCAATGTTTACCAAAAATAATTCTAGGTGTTCAATCCAAAGGGTGTGCAGATGCACCCAAGGTCTGAAAATCATGTCTTAGTCTTTAATGGATCAACGTGCTTGAAAGATATATCTAACTTAACCTTAATGATAATGCAAGCCTATCATCAATAAGGCGCCAGTCAAACACTTTTGAAATCTAAACCGGCTTTTCACTATTATTTCATATGCCACATCTTTTCTAAATAAAGAAGTTGTTATAAACATATACCACCTCATAGGTCAAGGGCTAACTATACAACTCAATCTCCAGGCATCAACAACGTATACACATCATTTACTCTTTCCAAGTCTTTCATATTAAAAGAATAAACTTATAGTTTTTTTTAATCCATACTTAAACCTCACGAGATACGAGCTCAATCTTTCACTTCCGCCTAAAGTGCATTAGTGTAGGATCAAGACTGCCTAAGTAAAACACCCCATGCATTTTTCTTTTTTTGGTTTCTTAATATACTTAAGCATTTTTATCAATTGGACCCTACTAGGAAAGCTAAATTTAATGTTTAGGGGGACTATGATTGATACTTAAGATTTTCGTTTTCCAACCTGCTAGTAGCTCAAAGATATTCATGAACTATGAATATTGACCGGTCACTGCTCAAATGGAATTCCTATAGCACCAAACTTCTATCATCATTTAATTTCTCAGAACAACTTTGTCACTGAACTTCTTCAATCCAAAGCCTCAAGGTAAGCTGACACCTTAGTCAACCACTACTCCAGCGTATAAGAAAATTTGCCTTAATTATTTCTATAAGCTCTTACACATTACAACAAAGACTAAAACTATAACCACTATGCTTTAGCTGCAGATTCTGATATTGAACTCAAACCAGTTTAAACTATCACCAAATCCATCACATAGAAGGTATACCTTAAAAGACCCAAAAGCAATTTTATTCTACACACAATTGTATCACACATCCATTATTAATCACAAACTCTACAATTCTTAGCTTATATTTAGTGGAGCTACTCAAAGAGATCAAAAGATTATAATCTTATCCTTTAATCACTTTCTTTGGCTAATACTTAAAATCCCTGAATTCCAAGGTAAATAACCCATCTACTATTGCGTACACAGAGCAAATCGATCTCAATCCAATGCTAAACCTCAAACAAGTCTTCAAATCCTAGTAAAATTTTTCAAAATCCAATCTCACCCACAGATTATCTTAGGCTTATGAGTTTACAAAATCTCATACCTAAGCTCTGATACCAACTGTAACGTCACAAAATTTTCAGAGCGTTAAACAATCATTCGGTCACTTAGTCATTCAATCACCTCAATTCAATAAGAAAGCCCCAATGTAAATTAGAGCCCCTACAATAACTCAAACTCTTCATTAGATTGTTCTTAAATGCAAAGACTAAAAATAGTGTGCTCGACTAATTAGGTTTGCACAATGGTTCCCTTGCAAGGGCTTAAACAAAATACTAATAATCTAGGCTAACTCCATAACCAACCTCTAACCTGTCCAAGGAATCTACTAATGGTTATTACCTGCAGAAGGGGACAAAAAAGGAGTGAGC